>JACEEZ010013150.1:0-41979 GCA_016584305.1 Chionoecetes opilio
ATATCTAATATATAACTATATATATAAAATTATATATAATATATATATATTATATATATATAATATATACTATATATTATATATATATAAATATATAATATAAATATATATATATATATTATATATATTATAATATTTTATATATCCCTTCCTCTCTCTCTCTCTCTCTCTCATCTCTCTCTCTCTCTCTCTCTCTCTCTCTCTCTCTCCTCTCTCTCTCTCTCTCTCTCTCTCTCTATATATATATATATATATATATATATATATATATATATATATATATATATATACTATATATATATATATATATATATATATATATATATATATATATATATATATATATATATATATATATATAATACTATAGGAGTAGCCGTGTGTCTGTCTGTCTGTATGTATGTCTGTCTGTCTGTTATGGGTAGCAGAAACTGTAAATTCAATTTTGATGAGACTAGGCTCAAAAAATCTCAAATAATTCGTAGGTGGTAAGCGGCTTGGTCCCATATCAATTGAATAATTTTGAAGGGGGGTTTTGGGCTTAAAACACTTTATGAGTACTAGATTACCGGAAAAACTCTACGGTAACGTCTTGCCGTATTCCACAAATTCAGTAGACTCATAGACGTTTTTGTGCGTTTGTGAGTGTGTGTGTGTTGGAATCACACGAAACACAAAGGGTTGGAATCACACGGAACGTGGTCTACCCCGAGGCACTTAGACCAGTGACCAACGACAGCAACAACACGATTGGAGTTTGCAATCACATGTTGTCTAATATATACTACTACTAAAAACATCAATACATGGGTCCGAAGGGCCCACAAGCACTTGTAATATACTATAGGAGTAGCCGTGCGTCTGTGTGTCTGTTTTGCGTAGCCGAAGCTGTAAATTCAATTTTGATGAGAGTAGGCTCAAAAAATCGCAAATAAATCGTAGGTGGTAAGCGGCTTGGTCCCATGTCGATTGAATAATTTTGAAGGGGGGTTTTGGGCTAAAAACACTTTTCAGAGATTAAATTACAGGAAAAACTCTGCGGTAACGTTTTGCCGTATTTCACAAACTCCGTAGACTCATGGACTTTAACGTTTTTGTGCGTGTGTGAGTGTTGGAATCACTCGGAACACAAAGGGTTGGAATCACACGGAACACATAGGGTTGGAATCACACGGAACACAGGGTTGGAATCACACGGAACTCAAATGGTTGAAATCACACGGAACACAAAGGGTTGGAATCACACGGGACGTGGTCTACCCCGTGGCACTTTGACCATTGACCAACGACAGCAACACGATACAAACATCAATACATGGGTCCGAAGGGCCCACAAGCACTTGTAATATACTATAGCAATAGCCGTGTGTCTGTCTGTCTGTCTATATGTCTGTCTATTTTGGGTAGTCGAAACTGTAAATTACATTTTGATGAGAGTAGGCTAAAAAAAATCGCAAATAAATCGTAGGTGGTAGCGACTTGGTCCCATGTCGATTGAATAATTTTGAAGGGAGGTTTTAAATGTTCAATATTCCACACAAGCACCAATTTATCTGCGGAGTAAGGTAGCCTTATAACCATACTTTGATGTACTCAAGGCAGCTGCGTCGTTGTGAAGTGAGAAAGTTGTAATTGTTTTCAGTTTAAAGCAAACAGTATATTCCTATCCTTAGGCCATGGATAAAGCTTCTATAAAAGAGTACAACTGAGAGAAATAACTTATTCTAACCGTAAGGCACAACGCGTGGCATTAATAATATCGAAGGAAGCCTATTCGTACACTGTTTCTCATGTTATCAATCATCAGTACAGTGGCGTAAGAGAACCCTCGAGGTCATCAGCTTTTATTTTCTCACGGATTTCACATCCTGAGAACTATCACGTGTGGCGTCTAATTTAACGACCCGCATGCCATAAGTGTAAATATAACTTACAAACATGTAAAAATACCGAAATTGCCATAAGTAGTTCTAAAGAAATATATTACTGCCGAAAAAATATATAAATTTTCGATAGCTCAAAAAATATAATGAATATTAAAAGAATACAATACAAATAAATACAAATACATAATATAAAAAAAAATATATATATATATAAAAGAAACATATATCGGTATATATGTATAAAAACTAAAAATATAGAATACAAAGAATATAATACAACGGAGTTATTCGAGACACATATGTGGTTTTGGCAGTGGTTACTTAAGAGCCGAGTCCTACCAATGCTACATTCCTGAATCACGTATTATTTATATTATTACATATTCAAGAGGTACACTCCCCGCCATAGCCCGGCAAAAATCCGCTCACCCCAAACCTGCTGGCGTGTCACTTCCTTTTAATTGCCTTATCGACGGTCCTAGATATTAGAAGGGGAATACACACACACACACACACACACACATCTGTGTATCTCTGATACTCTGACGAGAGAGAGAGAGAGAGAGAGAGAGAGAGAGAGAGAGAGAGAGAGAGAGAGAGAGAGAGAGAGAGAGAGAGAGAGAGAGAGAGAGAGAGAGAGAGAGAGAGAGAGAGAGAGAGAGTAGATTGATATTGATATTGATATATTTATTGACCTCTTGTTACAATTGTTAAACAAATATATTTACAGTACATACAGTATATCTGAGGACCAGGTCCGTTGAGCCGAGGCTCTTGTACAGACCTGTGCTAGTATATATTTTAAACCTTAAGACGTCATATTTTATAGTCCTAAATAATTTATATAAATATACAGAAATCTAAATTCCCATATATAACCAACACATTAGTTTATACAGTAAACAAAATATACATAAGTAAACTTAAGGTGTGATCCTATAATAAATACTTACAAATGGGCAATTTGTTTATGTGCAAATAATAATTATTTAGAAATATATTTAAAATAATTAAAGAAAAAAACAAGAAAAAACAACAAGAAAAAGCAAGTTACATAGTAGTGACATATCACTACTCTCCGAGTTTCACAAGAAAAGAAAAAAATATATATATTCATAATCACCTAAATGTTAATAGTCATTATATAGTTTTTGTTTTAATTTGTACTTGAAAGTGTTTAGTGCTAATAATGCTCCTAAGATCTTGTGGCAGTTGGTTCCAACATCTAACACCTCTAACGGTGACGCCTTGCTGTGCATGGGATGTTCTACATAATGGGAGTCTCAGATCATGTGGTCAGAGAGAGAGAGAGAGAGAGAGAGAGAGAGAGAGAGAGAGAGAGAGAGAGAGAGAGAGAGAGAGAGAGAGAGAGAGAGAGAGAGAGAGAGAGAGAGAGAGAGAGAGAGAGAGAGGCGTTAATGGAGAAGAATTATAAAACAAATATATAAAACAGAGAACCACCTAATATAATACGACTAATATAAATTTGAGTGCGGAAAGAAAGTGAAGAAACAGGGAGGAAGCGAGGGCAGGAGAGAGCGGGGGGAGAGGGGGTAGGCGCGAGAGAGGGTTGTAGTGACCTTGTCAGCTACATGGTTGATAAACAGACACCCAGGTTGTTAGTTGGTTTGCTGGAGAGAGCAGTTGTGTGTGGTACAAGTCTCTGAGTTCAAGTGTTCTGTCTCTACAAGAGACGGGCTTTTAAAGGAGCCGCGCTACTCACGACCTGAGGCCTACATACCAATGCGGCTGAGGTAGAGTTTAAAGGATTAGCCAGGTGTGGTGTGACTCACCACAGTACTCTCCTTCCTCAAAAAAAAAAAAATTATACATATACTTATAAAAAAAAACAGAGGTGCCACGTGCCGAGGTAATGTAGGTAGGGCACTGTCCAGTCTTCACGTTGGCAGCGGTAGCTGCAAGATCAGAATTGGAGGTGCCGAGGGTAAGGGAATGTAGGTAGGGCGGCTGTCCAGTCTTCACGTTGCAGCGGTAGCTGCAAGATCAGAATAGGAGGTGCCGAGGGTAAGGGAATGTAGGTAGGGCGGCTGTCCAGTCTTCACGTTGCAGCGGTAGCTGCAAGATCAGAATAGGAGGTGCCGAGGGTAAGGGAATGTAGGTAGGACGGCTGTCCAGGGCCCTTCACGTTGCAGGGTAGCTGCAAGTCAGAATAGGAGGTTTCCGAGGGTCGCTGCTGCTGTGATTTCTGTCACAAGATCTGGAGGAAGGCTTGCGATGCTAGGTGTCTTCGGGGGAAAGCGAAGTGTCCAAGGGAAATCGGCTCCCGTAGCTTGGTTCTATCCATCCCTCTTGCAGGGTTTGCTGGGGCAGGGAAGGCTGCAGGACGCAGCGTGGGCAGCAAAGCAGGGGTCGGGGACGGGGTCGCGAAGGACGAGGATAGCCTTTGGCGGCGGGGACGGCTGATTCCCTTTTAATGCTTGTCAGGCGTAGCGTGGCGCATCTGGGCCGTGGGCGGGGGCGGCTTGGCCTGGTACGGTGACGGGGGGCGGGGGGCAGCCCCCGGGGCGCGTCGGCGGGGGGGGTGCAGGGCGGGGACAAAGCCACGGGGGGGGCGTGTGTGGGTGCGCGGGAATGGGGGGCGACGGGCCGGGGAAAGATACTGCGAAGGCGAGGTGCAGGCTTGACTGCTATTGCCTATCACTCTGCAGTCCCGGGTCGCCCCTCGCTTCTCGGGGAGGTCCGATTCTCTTCGAGGAAGTGCCATTATCCCTACTACTTAAAGCGTGTCCCCCCCCCCTTCCCGGTCCCCCAAAATTTTGGGCCTCTCTCTTTAAACTGGGAGGTTTTCAAAAGCTTGTTTTTTTTTACATCATATAGATGATTTCAAAAATATGAGGCCGTAATTATTTTGTGTCTCAAATTTCCATTTTGCACCCCTGACATCCCCCGCATTTCTGGCCTTTCCTCGCCGGCCTTTCCTGTGGAACGGGACTGTAGGGCGCGGGAGTCACTCCCGTCGTGCGAGGCGCAAATCTACGCGGCCAACTTCAGTAACCTAAAAAAAATTTTTCACGGATAAAGAGCGGGATACCGTCGGGAAATGAAAAGAGCTCGCCCACTCCTCTTGGGGGGTTTATATAAGTAAAACTTGCTCTCCCCCGGGTGTCCAAGGTTTGGAAAAGATGAAAAAAATAAAGGGGAAATTTAAAAACCACCTCCCCTCCAGTTCTATCGTTTAAAGGGTTTCCCTTGGCAGACCCTTTTGACCGAGCAAGGGAATTTGTTTCCCCATTTTGTGTCATGGCGCAAAGCCCTTTGCGTCACCAAGTGCAGGGAAAGATGCGACGGAACAGAGGCATAGTTTTTTCATCAGGGGGGAATCTTACATTTCTTTTTACACCTCGGGGCTTTGTAAACCTGAGGTTTCCCTAAAACCCCCCCCGGGCCCAAAGAATTTACCTATGCTTTCTCTGTCATCTAAAGATGGGGCTCTGTTTTCTTGTTAGCTCTATAATAAAAATATGGTTAAAGGGAAACCTTTCCCCCCAAGTACTGGGTTGTGGCGGGGGTGTCCCGACCCCTGGGCCGGGGAAGGGACCACTCCTACCGCGAATTTCCGCCCCTTCCCAAACTTCATTTTTTTGTAAGTTATTCAAAAAATGGTAATAGTCGCTTATATGGTTTTGGAAACGGGAAAATTTTTTTCTCCCCTTTTCCAGTGTGGTTTCCCGTAGCTCACCTACTAGGGGAACGCTTATTTCCTTAAGCCCATCCATAGGGAGGAAATTTCCCCTTCGACAACACCGTGACCTATTTTTCACTTGGGAGGCTTACGACACAGCTTGGAGACCGTTATTTTCAGTCTCGTTGAGTTTGGACTAAGAGGTCGTTTGCCTGTTTTTCCCCAAGTTTCCTACCAAACCGGTTCAGAGTTCAGTTGGCAACATCGTCTTTGAAAAAACCTTTTCCAGGTGCATCCCACAAGGCACGTCTTGGTGACTCTGTTCGCGTGGCCATCAATGGTTTTGTTTGTATGCCAGAGGGATTGTTAGCATTATACTGGATTTTTTATCATCTTTTTTGCTGTTCCGGGGTGTCATTGCGAAAAGACTTCAACTTGCTATAGAAAAGTTTGTCGGGGGCGACAAACGGGGTTTTCCTTTTTTTCCTTCCCGAAGACTTAGGGTTTTCTTTTTTTTTGCAAAAAAACCCGGGGGATTCCCCCGACCCAGACCCTTATCTTTACGATAAAATCCATGTGGGGAAAGAGACCCGTTTTTAGACTCTTTTTGAAAAAGACTGACTTGGGTACCTCACCTTCGTGCTCTCAAAACTGACAAACCATGTCTTCGAACCATGGATCTACTAAAATCCCTGCACCCCCGGGGGACTGATCGCGCTACACTCCTATATCACATCGCTCACTTTCCTTTCGAAGCTTGAATGGATTTAGTGTCCCCCCTTCCACACCCCTCGACTGCGGAGTTGGATTCGGGACACATGCTGGTGTCCGTCTGCAACCGGGGGGGTTTTTCAGGGCATCTCCCATCCCAAGTCTATTGTGGATCCCGTGTCCTCCCATTAGATTTCACCCATCCCTCAGTTTTTAAGGTGTTGGTTTTTCGCCCCCCAAAGCCTCCCTGAACTCAATATTCCCCTGCTGTTCTTTTATTTTGTTGCAAAATTTTCCATGAGGGGGAAACTTCCAAGCCCCTTGGTTTCCGATTAAAAGTTTTTTTATGGAATGCTTCCTTCCCTGCTTTACGGATCTGCCCCATAGACCTCGAGAGTGGTCATGCTTCTCCCAGAAGTGTCCTTCTGCAAAGCCTTCGCTCTCAAAAAGGGCTTTACCTCCTCAGGCTGAGCGTGCCCAATTTTTTTTGAAACCCACTATTTTCCCCTCGGGGTTTTGTCCCTGCTTTTACTATGGTTTTTCCCAAAACAAACGAAGGAGTTGGATACGGTGTCGTTTCCCCTCATTTAACAAAGGCGTCAGCATTCAAGGTTTTTCTGTTTTTTTACGGGGAAATAAGTGCTATTTTTTTATCTTCATGGCTTTCTTCTTTCCCATTCTCTTTTACAATTTTTTAGTGATTTTTTGTAGTCTCTTCTCCTATTAATTTTTAAAATTTTCCCCATCCGCTGGCCAAAAACCTCCGGAATGGCTTTATCTGTCAAAACAGGCCGGACTTTTCCTTTTGTTGGTACCGCACATGTAGGTATTGCCCGGGAAAAGAGGAAACTGATGCCTTTTTCAAAAGCTTCAGCTAAGACCCCTCTTCACATTTTCAGCCGGCACGGGGCCCCACCTCCGGCAATCCATAATCAGTTCCACCATTGGCAGAACGTTGTTATTTTGGCAAAATAACTACGCACCATAGAAAGTATCGAGGACTGGGCTACGCGGGCTCTCCCGGAGATGGGGGACTCCTTGGAAAAGATTTCGTATTGGGGCCCCCCTATATACCTGGGTTCCTCAAGGAGGGGGGGCCCCCCCTCCTTCGTGAATTTTTTTGGTCCCCCCTTAATGTGGCGCACTTGCTGGTCGAGTATCCTAGTCTTTTGGGGGCCTCGTGGCAATTTTTGTCCGGGTCGGGGGTCGGGGGTGCCTACCCCCTCCCTGGCTTGGGGGGAAAAAGGTGTTTTCTCCGGCCAAGTCCATACCTTTTTGAGAGGGGTGGCCTTCTCCAATTATGAGGGTTTTTTAAAATTCCTTTTATTGTTTTTAAGTCTTTGTTCTTTTTTTTTTTTGTTATTTTAAATATTTTTATTCTATCTAAAATTTTTTTTTTTAATTTTACTTTTTTGTTATTTTTGTAAAAGCGTCATAACCCCCAGTTGCGGCGCCTTAAAACTTAATCTAATATCTGACTGGTTAATCGCCGCCTGGGGGGACATACTGACCGTGTTTGTGTTGTGCCCCCCGAGCCAACGACGTCTGGCCAGGTGCTCCGGGTTGGACCTGTAAAACCTGTAATTTCAAAATCAAAAGTCAGCCCGCCGGGGGACTGTACAAGCCATCCTCATCCACTTGTGACTGGGAATCTACAAATTTCACAAGTTGGGTGTTCGAAAATTTGGGGGTGGTTCGAGCGCTGGGAGCTGGAGAATTAAAAAATGAGAATCCCCATTTTTAAAAAGCTTTGTCTACCTTGCTTTGTGTAGAAAATACCGAACAAGTCTCAAACAACACCCTGCTCGAGGAGATTCGTGGGCTGAGGACGCAGGTGGAAGAATTAAAGGAAGTGAAACAAGAGGTTAACCGCCTATCAAACAGGCTGGACGAGGCTTTCAAGATAATTTCACAGCAGCAGTTATTCCTCGAGGCGATGGACGGTAAAGAGAGACGACGAAATATGCTGATTTTCGGACTGACTGAAGAAGCAGACGAGACAGGTGCAACAGACATGGACAAGGTTCGGAAAGTGGTAATGGCAACGGGCTACGCGGAGGCGTTTGATCCTGGGTCGTGGGAAATGAAGCGCCTAGGGAAGCCCCCAGCTGTGCAAGATGGAGTCAAGAAAAGACCAATACTCATCGTCGTAGAGGATGGAAGAACAAGGAATGAAATACTGGAAGTGGCAAAAAATCTGAAGAGCTGCGAAGGACCTTTTTCGAGGGTCTACATCAAAAAGGATCTGCACCCGGTGGTACGCAAGGAACTGGACCGGATGAGAAAACGGGAAAAGGAAGAGAAGGAAAACCAGGAAATGTTGGTGCCACCATAACCCACGATTGGAAAAACCGCGTCCTGCTACGAGATGGTGTTGTGATTGACAGGTACTCTCCGTATTTTGTATAAACTATCCAAATGATAACCAGGAACTGAAACTGTGCTCATGGAACTTAGGAGGCATGAAAGACAAGTTACAAAACAAAAATATACTAAATTTTCTGTTAAGTTATGATATAGTTTGGCTTTTGGAAGTTAAGTATGTTTCTCAATTAAGTATCCCAGGGTTCAGCACATACTACAATAAATCTAAGCATGGTCAACACAGAGGCGGTGTGATAATGTTAGTGAAGTGTTCTACATCAAGATATGTTACGAGAGTAGACATGGACACGGATGATATGGTGTGGTTAGAGTTATCACTGTGTGCCGGTGTTAAGCTAGGAGGATAAGATAAGATTTTCATCCTATCTAGACACTTTGCAAGTACCAACTACAAGGTTATTGACTATACAAAGCGCCGCCACGTCAGCACGAACTAGGCGGACTCGAACCGCTGACCGAATGCGCAGGGACGCTGCACATTGCGAGGTCACGTCTCTACCAACCTTGCCACCCTGACGGGCAAGCTAGGAGGAGTGTACATTCCACCCAGTGACTCGCCATTTTTCGATTCGTCCCAGTTTGGTTCACTTAACGCACGATGTGTTGAGGATGACAAGGTAGTGATTATGAGTGACTTAAACGCACGAGTTGGAAAACCGCATATCATTGGTCCATATGGTAGTGTCAAAGTGTATTGTGACATAAAGGATGAGACAGTGAATAGCCACGGTCGATTGTTAACCAAAATGTGTAATAGTAACGATATGGTCGTGGTGAATCACCTCAAACATAACAGCAGAGTACTTGGCGGTGATCTTTCATTTAAGAAAAGGAACCTTTGGATCTCTGAAATTGATATGTGTGTGGCAAGAAATGGCTGTGTTGCTTATGTAAAGACAATAGATGTGAATCAGTCCATGTGGGGCTCGGACCACGCGCCCCTGTGTGTGGTGCTGGATACGAGTGGGCTCAACCAGATGACCCCAGCCATCCTACTGGAACGATCCGGTAGGCTGGGTGAACAGTACGGGTACAACAAACCCACCGGTCACCAAGCACTGGCGAGAAGTTGTAAATACAGTTCTGTTAATCTAGAAGAATTTACATGTATAATGGAAAATATGACACCCCCCGATGTGAGCGTAGTGACTCCTCGGGAGGTTAACAACGTAATATCAGCAGGATTTGAAACAGTGAACCACGTTGCCCGACGCTGCTTCAAGCAGAGGGTTCGACACTCCGCTGAGATGGAAGATACTCTACCGCGTTGGCAGAGGCTCCTGGAGACGAACGATGCAAAACAAATATGGGCGGCTGTGAACTGGAAAGGGAACATTGATACGAGTGAAAACTTCCGACCTGATGACGAACAATTTCGACAGCACTTTGAGGAATTATTGAACCCAGGTCACTCACACGATGTGGCTGAGAGTATTGACCTTGACTCGGCCCCTACAATCCCAGTATTGGACGACCCGTCTACGCCAAGGGAGTTAGTCACTGTAACATCCAACATAAAGAAGAATAAAAGCTACATAGGGATTTGCCCAGGTCTGATTAGTGCTTTACCAGCTACGTGGTTTATGTTTCTCTTGAGTGTGTTTAATGTTGTGTTCACTGGTATGTGCTACCCAATGTTGTGGTGTTTTAATAAACTATTTGTCCTCTTTAAATCTGGTGAAAGGCTGAATTGTGGTAATTACAGAGGCATTAGTGTTATGAATACTTTGGCCAAGATGTATGATTTATTATTGTTGAACCGTCGCACCTTATGCATGAACATTGATAAATGCCAGGCGGGTGGTCAACGCGGGCGTGGTTGTATCGAGCAGATAATGAGTTTGAGGCTTTTATGTGACTATGCACTATATAGAAAGGTCAAACTGTATGTACTTTTCGTCGATTTTAGTAAGGCATATGATAAAGTTCCACGTAATAAGTTAATTCAAGTTTTGAAATCATTGGGTTTGCGGTAGAATAATGCTCAGAGCCATTAACGCAATGTATGAATGTACGAAGAATGTGATACACTCAGCCGTAGTGACAGCTACTGCGGGCGTGAGGCAGGGAGCACCGACGAGTTGTCTTCTTTTTGTTATATACATAGATCAGATGGTGAAGATGCTGCAGCGTGAAATTGGTGCAGATGGCTTCTTAGGCTCACTGCACTCTCTTTTGCTGATGGATGATGCTGTACTCATTGCTAGTTCACGAGAGATGTGTCTCAAAAAGTTAGAGATAGTCATGAAATATTGTGATGAGTACGGTATGGCCATAAACGAAAAAAAGACTAAATTTTTTGTGGTGGCTGGTAGTGCGGCAGACAACCTCCAGCTGTCAACTCGTGGTACTAGTATTTCATACTCTCATAAGTACTCATATCTAGGCGCCTGGTTCAGTGACGATGCTAAAGTAAACACAGTTATGAAGCTTCACGAGTCATCGAGCGAGATGACACTGAACAAGTTCACAGTGTTTTGTGCCACGAATACAGAAATGCCGTTCGTGTACAAGCGACAGGTGTTCGACGCAGCCATGAACGGTGCACTGCTCTACAGCACCGAAACATGGTTCACTAACAACCCAAAGAGCCTAAAAGTTCAATACAAGAAGTCAGTGCGAAGTTTATTGGGTGTGAGACATAACACGAATATCGACCTGTGTCTTACAGAATCAGGAATACATCCAGTGGAGGACATACTTACAAAGAGAAGGTTCAATTTTTTGAAAACGAAACTTCACGCTAGTAATTCAGATGAACCCTTTTTCAGGATATATGAATTGTGTCACCAGGCCAACACACCAGGCTACATATTTATCTCGCACACATTGCAACATAACCAGAGTGTTGATCCTTTAGACAGGTAAAAAACATATATCAGAGAAAAACAAGATTCAACCAAATTCACTGTTTACAGATCTGTTCTTAACCCCACACTTTCACTACATCAGATTTACACCACTAAGGAGTTTATTCCTGACTATCAACGTCAATCATTTACAAGACTACGTGTCATGTCCCACAGTCTGAAGATAGAAACAGGTAGATGGAGCAGGACACCACCAGAGATGCGCCTGTGTACATGTAATAATAATGTTGTACAAACAGAAGAACATGTGCTGTTAAGATGTCCTGTATCACTTAACGTAAGACAAAAATACACTATGCTGAAATTCACAAGTATGAACAATCTGATGGATTGCAATGACAATGCAAAAGAATTGTGTAGTTTTATTTACGATATTTTGAAATTATATTCTTGAGTCGTCTGCTTGCAATAACGTAACTCAAATTTCTGAAGCTTAAAGTAAAAAATATTATTTGGACAAAATAATGTAAACTATGTTTATTTCCTATGCTATTGTAATGTTTTTGTCAATAAACAAACTAAACTAACTGTGTGTGTGTGTGTGTGTGTGTGTGTGTGTGTGTGTGTGTGTGTGTGTGGTGTGTGAGTGTGTCCCTTCTGCTATCAAGTGACATTTGATAAGGCATTTATAAAGATAAAGAAGTGACACGCCAGGTAGTTTGGGGTGAGTTTTTGAGGGATATTTCTCGCCCAGAAAAGTCTTGAGTTTACATATGGGAGTAATGTGCTTTTCTTCTGAGAGCAAAGTTATAGTAGCTTTTGACGCAAGATCTTGTACGTTGTTGACATTGTTTTAAGAAAATGCAAGTTAGCCCTTTACTTACCAACTATTCTTTTTCGATGACAAAAAATACTTATACATGTGTACATCATTATATGATTGTCTGTTTTATAATTTTGATTTAGATATTTATATAAAGTGACTTAAAATAATTCTAAAATAATTAAATGACTAATTCGTCCATATGGGCATGAGCCGTGTTTTTGTCGTCCAAGCATCGTCTTGGTACGAAGACCGTATTTTCTCGCAATTGAAAACGGATTGGTTTCTGCGACAAAAACACAACAAGCTTGGTAGGGGCCGAAATAATAATCAGTCCAAAACATTGCAAACAATATCACAAAGCAGTATAACACACATTTCAGCAAGTGTTATTGGAGTGGTCTTCGTAATCCAAGACGTGCTTGGACGACAAAAACACGGCTATGATTGTAACAGAAAGAAGATGTTCACTCCTCAGAATAATATTGAAATATATCTGGAAGATCCTTGCAAAAAAAAAGTTGGTATCCTCCTTTACTGACTATTTAGTATGAAATTGTACGTAAAAGTCTTGCTTCCCATTCAGGCAGTGTCATATCAATCATCAATCATTGGGGGCATACGCCGGGGGGCGCGTCGCCTCGCCAACCCTACGACGCCACTCCAGGGGGTCACCACGCGTGAGTCTCCATGCAGGCTCCTTTCCCATACCAAGCAGCTCTCTACAAGAAACATCAACTTGCCCCAGCCATGAGCCTTGTGGGCGCCCCCTTGGCCTCCTTCACGCCGGATTGTCTCTTACAGATACAACCCGATGGGAAGGATCAGTTTCAGGGTAGCGTGCCACATGCCCATATAGCCGAAGTTGACGTTGACGGACTATGCAGGTAATAGGCCTCGATTCAGTCTCACGGTGCAATCGCTGATTTGACACGTAATCATCCCAGCGATACCCCATGATTCTGCGAAGGCACTTATTACCAAAGGCATTGATTCGTCTCTTCAAGTCACTATTTAGTGTCCATGTCTCACAACCATATAGTAAGACAGGGATCACAAGCGACTTGAAGATCCGGATATTTGACCTCCTGCACAGGTACCGACAACGCCAAATACTCCCGCTGAGCGAGCCCATAGCACCGTGGGCTATGCCAATCCGCCGTAAGACTTCTTGACGTGACCCGCCGTCATTATGGACTGCGCTACCAAGGTATGTAAAACTTTCCAAGATCTCAATGTCCTCGCCGCACGCATGAACAGACTGTACTGCTTCATCTAGTAAGTCTCCAAACACCTGGACCTTGGTCTTAAGCCAGGAGACCTCAAGTCCCAAAGGCTTTGCTTCCTCGTGCAGCGCCTCGAGATCCATCACCAGGACCTTCAGCGACTCAGCAAAGATTACTGCATCATCGGCAAAAACAAGATCAATGATCTTGGTGTTGCCGACGGATGCTCCACAATCACTTGAATCTACAACCTTGTCGAATACCCAATCCATACAAGCGTTGAAAAGTGATGGGGCACGGACGCACCCTTGCCTCACTCCTGTATTAACAGGAAAGAAGCTGGATACACCTGCCCTTTACAGCACTCAGTCCCAGAATACAGACCGGTTATCAAACCAATACACTGTCCAATAGTCCTTGCAGGAATCCCGCGAAGTCGCAGAAGATCCTGAAGTGACTCACGATGCACTGAGTCAAACGCCTTCTTGAGATCAACATAGGCTGCAAGCATCCCCTGTCGAAACTCACGTCGGCGTTCCACCAGGACACGAAGCGCTAGGATACGGTCCGTTGTTGACTTACCAGGCGTGAACCCAGACTGCTGAGGTCTCTGATGCTTCAGCAGATGACTGCGGATCCGTGTCAGCAATAGATGGGCAAGCGCCTTGCCTGGCACGCTGAGCAGTGTAATACCGCGGTAATTGTTGCAGTCCTGACGGTCCTCTTTCCCTTTCCAGATAGGGACGACCAGCCCCTTTTTCCAGTCAGGAGGAATGGTACCTGATTGCCACACGGCAGTCAGGACAGCATGCAACCCGCGGATCATGGTCTCACCCCCAGCTTTGAGGAGCTCCGCACTGATATTACAAACACCAGCTGCCTTTCCACCCCTCAACTTAGCCACAGCCTCTATGACTTCGTCAAGAGAGGTTGCGGTTTCGGCAATGGGAGGATCGGCATCCACTGCCTGTAATCCAGTGGTGTGAAGCTGCTCAGTTATAGGGTCCACCGTGAACAACTGCCGAAAGTAGCCGTCTATAAACTCCAAAGCATCGCTGTCCTCCGAAGGCGACACGGCAGCGGCTGTAAGGTTGCCGGGGAGGGCAGGAAGCGGAGAGTCGGAAACCCCCAGATCTGCAGGAGGAGAATCAACTGGTGGAGGGGGGGAAAGGGAGGGGGAGGGGAGGATAAGGTGTTGGGGAGAAGGTTTCTGGGTCAGGTTTTAGGATGAGGAATGGGGATGGGGAGGGCTGTTGTGAGGGGGCAGGTGTAGGCTGAGAAGAGGTTGAAGAGGAAGGGAGGGGGAACCCCCCCCCGTAAGGGGGCAGGGGGGAGGATGACAAAACGAGGGGGGGGGAGTGGTGGATGATCTGAAGGAGGAGAAGGGAAGGGAAAGGAAAGGGGTTGCACATTTTGAGGGAGGGGGGGAGGAAAGAGGTGAAGGACGGAGATGAGCCACCTTTCACGCGGTCCCACGACGTCACATACGGGTGCCCACGAACTTCGAGGGTGACATGCTTTTCTGAGCGTCCAGGACACGGAAGGACCCTTATAGGGGGGGTTCAGGGGTCTCGTGTGGGCATGCGGTCCGAAAGGGAACAGGTGTGTACCGTTTGCAGATCCGGCGGGAGGTGAGTGGGACGCGGCGGGGGCGTACGTCGGGCGTGGGCCGTAGTGACAGCCATCGCCTGCCGAAGCGCCGGGGGGAAGGAGAGGGCTTTTGCTGGCATCCGTCACTGGGGGTGAACGGGCCCACGGCAGTGCAAGTCCCTTCACCATACACCAGCTCCGCCGGCGTGTGATGAATATCTTCCTTCTCCGTAGCTCTGAGTGTGAGGAGGATGATGGGAAGGGCGTCTACCCAGCTTGTTGGGTGTGGCTGGGCCGTATGGCTTCCTTTAGGCGTTTTGGGGAAAAAACCGCTCCACCTGAAACCAAAAAACTCCTGAAGGCGAGTAAGCAGCTGGCACGGGGTGGAGCTCGTTGTTGTTGTGTGACGATGAGGCGTTGGCTTGAGGTTGATACGCCGTAGTACGCTGACGGGGGTTCCCAGGAAAGCCAGCAGGTCAGCCCAAGCATGGGACTCAAACTGTTTCCCTTTTGATCCGTGATGAGATTGAAAAGGCGCGCCGTACAGTGCTACCCAACCAAGACAGGAAAGAGCAGCCGTCCATTCCCCCGGTACTATCATGGCATGGGAATAGCGGCGCCCCAAACGGGTCATCTGTCCACACACGTCAGCAGGTAACGGTGACCAGGGGAGGCCGGCAAAAGGACCAACCAAGGTCTACAATGGAGGGTTTGTGAAATCTTTGGGGTGGGCGTGGGGGAAGGTGTGGAGAGGGGCTTGTGTGTGTCGGTGAATCTTTGCCGTTTGACGGGGCAAGACAGGCCCGCGTCCATTCCTTAATGTACGTTCATCCCAAGGCCATACCGCTCGCCTGCTAATGACGCGATGGGTACCGAGGATGCCGGGGTGGTTCAGGGAGGTGGTGGGTGATTTAACATGTCCTGCGGGTTGGACGGGTGATGAATGGGCGTGCGTGGCCACACGATACATCACACCAGAGTTTGGCCGCGGAGTCGGGGACGTTGTGAAGGACTAGGGGGAGCGCTGTGGGCCCCTCAATCAGGACTTACAACTCAGGGTTCCCTCCTTGTGTCGCTGCAGGGCCGCGAAAATCTAGCGGCGCAGGCATCGTGACCGCGGACATAATCCGGGGGGTTGTAGCGCAGCAAGTGAGAGCATCGGCCACGGTTTGTCTTGCCCCGGGGAAATGTGGCGAATGTCTGTGGTAAACTCTGATTATAAGCCAGCTGTCTGGAGACCGGGGGGTGAAATTTTCGCCAGATTGCACCACCATAGCGTGTGTTAATGGCTTGTGATCTGCAATACTTGAAACACCTCCCCTTTCCAGGAAGTGACGGAAGTGTCCGCGGCGCTCATACACCGTCAACAGCTCTCTATCGAAGGCGCTTGTAGAGGCATTGAGAAGGCCCAAACGCTTGCTGAAGAAAGCGATAGGGGGAAACTCGTCCTCCACCTTCTGGTAGAGGACAGCGCCCACCGCTTCTGCTGAGGCGTCATAGTGAGGACAGTGGGAGCATTGGGGACTGGGTAGGCGAGGAGCTCGTGGAAGCGAGTTTTTGCTTGATGCTGTTGAACGCTCCCTCGGCTTCATCAGTTCACTGCAGGTGCTTCGGTGAGATTTTCTTTACCCCCTTTAGGAGGTCATGTAAGGGGCCGAGCCGAGCGGCAACTTTGGGGAATGATGCGGTGGTAATAATAATCACCCCAGAAAAATTCCCTGAGCTTCCTGACCGTACGAGGCCGTGGGAAGTCCGCGATTGCTGACACCTTCTGCGGGAGGGGGCATAAGCCCCCTGACGTAAAATCTGTGGCCCAAGAAGTCCAACGCCGGAGCACCCAACACACACTTCGCTGGGTGGATCCGTAAACCAAGTCTGAAAGGCTGTGAGCACTGCGCAGGTGGAGCTCGTGTTGTTGGTGTGACGATGAGGCGACAAGGAAAGTGTCGATGTACACCACGACGAAGTCGAGTCCTCGGGCTACTTATCATAAAGCGCTGGAAGGTTTTGAGCCGCATTGCGTAGTCAGAAGTTAATGGTAGGGGTATCAAACAGACCGAAAGGCGTCGTCACTGCCGTTTCGGCAAAGTCCTCTTCAGCCCGGGGGTCTGGTGGAAGGCCCGTAGAAGATCAATCTTCGAAAAAAACTGACCACCCGTGTAGCATGCTATGAAAATCCAAAAACGTGTGGAATAGGGTAACGGTCCGGGCCGAGTCAGTGGCGTAGCTAAGGGGGGGGGGGGGGGGGGGGGGGGGGGGGGGGGGGGGGGGGGTGCTATTTGAAATCGCCCCCCGGGCCCCCAAGAGAGGCTCCCAAAAAGCATCACTCAAAACAGTGCTGATCTGCAGTGCTGAAATAATTCGGATTAAAAAGGATTTATGGGCATTAAAAGAAGTCCAGCAAGTGTCAAAATACCCCCAAAATATGTTCATTTTCCAAAATATTTCCCGAAACCCACCAGCTGGTTGGGCTCGCTTCGCTCGCCTGCCTCCTCCCCCCCCAAAAAACCTGCAAACTTTAGAGAGGGCCCCTCCAGGAAGTAGGGCCCCCCGGGCCCCAAAATGTCTAGCTACGCCCATGGGCCGAGTCATGGCGTTTTAGAGCCCTGTACGTCACCGGGACGCGCGCTATTCGCCTTCTTTGGGCCTTCGGTACCATATGAAGAGGTGAAGCCAGCAGCTTCGGAAGGTCGTATGGTCCCCCCCCCCTCCTGCAGTAAGTGCTCAAAAATCCTTTTTCGCCGCCTGGAGGCGTTCAGGAAATCCGACGTCGCGGTCGAAGCAAAACAAGGAGGGCCGTCGTGGGGGATGGTGGGGTGTTACCTTGTGATCCTTTTGGCGGGGCGGAGCGCTGAGAAGTGAGGAGAGGGAAGTCCTCGAGAAGAGCGTTTGTACAGGACCGGCTGGCGTAGGTGTGTCAGGAGGGGCGCTCGCTGCCCGCAGGGCAAGATAGGAATGACCGTGTTTGGTTGGGCGATGCAGTAAACGTCCGCGCCGGGGAATCCACGAGCAAGTCGTGGAAGGAAGAGAAAATCCACACTCAGGATAGGCTGATCCACCTCAGCCACCACGAAGGACCAGACGAAGGGCGAGGCAGGCGTGAAGGAGAGGCGGAGAGTCCGCGTACCATAGGTGGCGATAGGGGTGTTATTGGCGGCAAAATAGATAATATTAGTTTTAGGGCGCCGCAACTGCGGGGTTATTGACGCCCGCTTACATAAGAGACAGTAAAAGTAATATTAAAAAACAAATGTTAAGATATAATCAAAATATATATAAGAACAATAGTGTATTAAAAACATTAAAAAGAATATTAAAAAAAATCATAACTGTTGAGAAGGCCAAACCCTTCAATAAAGGTATGGACCTCATGTCCCGGGGGGAAATACCTCTCTCCCCAATGCCAGGGAGAGACGGTTTGGCACCGTCCTCCCCCGGGACAAGATTGCTCACGTAGGTCCCCAAGACTAGGACACTCGACCAGCAATGTGCCCCACAGTTAAGGGGACCAAACAATCATCACAGTAAGGAGGGTGGCCCCCCTCCATGAGGAATCCAATGTGTATATAAAAGTGTGGGCCCAATACGCAATCGTGCCCAAGGCAGTCTCCCATATCCGGGATAGACCCGCAGTAGATCCAGTCCCGATACTTTGACGGATGGTGCGTCGTTTATTTTGCCCTATATTTTTCCATCGCTACTGCCAACTGGTGTGAACTGATCTATGGTTTGCCGAGCGTAGGTCTGTAGCTGGCCTGCACAATTTTGATAAGCTGGTTTCTAGCTGCAGCTTTTGCAAGGCATCAGTTTCCCTCATTACCGGTAACACCCACATGGCGCCGGAACCCAACAAAAACTGACCGTCCGGGCCCTCGCCTCTTGAGCAGATAAAGCCATTCCAGGATGGCATTGACCAACGGATGGGGAGGGGTTAAAATTTAACATAGTGTTTGAAGAGCACTCCCAAGAATCACTAAAAATTGTAAAAGAGACATCCGGAAGGGTAAAAATAATCGTGAGAGCATATAAAATAGCACTTATTTCAGCCGTAAAAACAGATGAAACACTTGGAAGGCTGACGCCTCTGTTAAACGATGGGAATACGACACCGTAACCAATCCTTCGTCTGATTTGGAACCACCAGTAAAAAACAGGGACATAACCCTGATTTGCAATATGGTCTAAAAACTGGCACGCTCAGCCTGACGAGGTAAAGAGCCTTTTGAGAGGGGTAGGCTTTTGTAGAAGGACATTTCTGGGAAGAAGCCATGGACCGACTCTTGTAGGTTATGCTGGCAGATTCGTAAAGCAGGGAAGGATAGCGTCTCCATAATAGCTTTTAATCGGAAACCAAGGGGCTTTGGTTAGCCTCTCGCTCAAGGTAAATGTGCGATCCTGAATCACAAGACACAGACGGCAAGCTATTGAGTCAGGGAGGCGTTGGAGGCGATACCAACATCTTAACATGGGGGGACTGGCGTTGAAGATCTAATGGGAGGACTCCAGCATCCCCCAAATAGACTTGGGATGGGAGATGACCTGAATGCCCCGGTTGCCAGACGGACACCAGCATGGTGACATAATCCAACATCCGCAGTCGAGTGGGTGTGGCAGAGGAATACACTTCACATCCATATTCAAGCTTCGAAAGGATAAGTGAGCAATGGGGGATATAGGAGTGTAGCGCGATCAGCTCCCCAGCTGGTTGTGCGAGAGGACTTCAGTAGATCCATGGTTCGAAGACAGTCAGTTTTGAGAGAACAAAGGGTGAGGTACCCAATCAGCAATTTATCAAAAATTAGTCCTAAAACCGGGTCTTTTCCCCTACATGGTAATCTCTTATCGTAAAGTACGGGTCTGGGTGGATGAATCCCACGGGTTCGCAAAAATAAACGCTAAAGTCTTCGCTGGAGAAAACCGGAAGCCACGATTCGTCGTCCATTCACAAACTTTGTCGATAGCAAGTTGAAGTTTTCTCTCTGCAACCGACATCTTGGAAGCAGCAAAAAGAGATGATAAATCATCCACGTATAATGAAACTAACAATCCCCTCTGGCAGTACATCAACAATACCATGATGGCCAAACAGCGAACAGAGCTACACTCAAGACGCTGCTTGGGGGATCCACCTGGAAGCAGGTGTTCAGAAGACATTATATTGCCAACACGGACTCGAAGAACCCGGTTGGTTAGGAAACTCTGGAGGAATACAGGCAAACGCCCTCCTAGAGTTTAGCCCAATCTCACACAGAGACTGCAATATAGCGTGTCTCCAAGCTGTGTCATAAGCCTTCAAGGTCGAAAATATGGTCACATGGTATTGTCGAGAGGCAAATCCCCCGCATATGGATGACTCTACGGAAATAAGCGCTTCCGAAAGTGGGTGATGCTTACGGAATCCACACTGAGAACGGGAAAAAAAGTTTTCCCAATCCGAAAACCATATAAGTCGACTATACCATTTTTCGAACAGTTTACGCACACATGAAGTTAGGGATATGGGGCGGAAATTCGTGGTAGTGAGTGGTTTCCTACCCAGGCTTAGGGATCGGGATCACCACCGCCACACCCCAGCTACTTGGGAAGGTCCCATCAATCCATATTCTCTTATAGATGCTCAACAAGAAATCTAGAGCCTCATCTCTTAGATGACATGAGCATCGCATATGGTATATTATCTTGGCCCGGGGGAAGTGTCTGCGCAAACCTTCATGGCTTGACAAAGCTCACGAGGTGTATAAAGAAATTTTGGGTAAGATTCCCCGCCGCTAGACGAAAAATCTATGCCTCTCTTTTCCTGTCGCAGTCTCTCCCAAGCACTTGGAGGCGCAAGGTCTGTCTGCGCCATTGATAAAAATGGGAAGCAAATTCCTCTGCTACAGTCAAGGGATCTGTCATGGGGTCTCCTTTAATCGAGGGAGGTGGGAAAAAACCTTCCCCCATCATTTTCTCACTCTTTGCCAAACTTGGACACCGGGGTAGATGCACAGATCGAACTTATATAAGCCCTCCAAGAGGAGTGACGAGCCTCCTTTATTACCGACGGTATCGAGCTCTTGCCCTGTGGAAGTTTATTTTTAGTTTTCTGAAGTTGGCCGCGATATGTACTGCGCCTCAGCACGGCGGGGGGTGACTCCTCGCTGCTGTACAGCCCTGATTCCACCACGGAACAGGCCGGCGGGGGAAAGAGCCAGAAGTGTGGGGGGATGCCCAGCAAAGGCTGCAAAATGTATTCGGGACACAAAGTAATCAAACGGCCTCATCTATTGTCTGAAAGTTATCGATATGTTGTTCAAAAACACAAGCCTTTTGAAAGTCCTCCCAGTCTACACGAGAGAGGCACCATTTTGGGAGACATCGGGAAGGGGGCGAAAAACATCTCTTAGTAGTATGGGATAATGGTCACTCACTCGAAGAGAATCGGCCACCTCCTATGAGAAGTCGAGGGCGACCCTGTGGACTGCAGAGTGATAGGTCAATAGCAGTCAATGTTCCCGTCTGCGAATGGAAATGTGTAGGTTTCCCTGTGTTTAATATATGTAGGTTTTTGCCATCGATAAAATTTACGAGAGAATCACCGCGACGATTTCTGGTGGAGTCTCCCACAGAAAAAAGCCGCCCATTCAGGTCTCCGAGGAGAAAAAATGGACGGAGAAGCTGGGTAAAAAATCCTCAAGATCTTGGAGAGGTATGTCGTCCCTTTGGAGGTAGACATATTGAGCAGACATTGTAGGTCTTGTGCGGAGGATACGACCTGCTATAGCTGCAAGGGTGATTGCAGCGGGATGACAGAGAAGGGGACAGCCCGACGATGGTAAAGGCCACACCACCACTAAAGCCACCACCTGCTGGAGGGGTTTTGTGTACATGGAAAAACTGTCGGGCAGAGACAACCTTTCCTGCACTACCATTGTCTCTTTTAAACATATAACACTGGCTCCAACTCGTTGATGAGAAGGACCCGTTCTTCCCAGTTTTCACGTAATCCACGAATATTTCGTTTGAGGATTGAAGACATTATTTTTTGTGTGATGATGCTACAGTTGAAGCTTTACGGCTTGTAGACGCTGCGTTATTTGAAAGTCTAGCCTCTTTTTTCTTTATTGTAGGAGATGGTAAAGTAGTTTTCTTACTTTTCCAGATGTTGTTTGGCGTTGTGTGTATCTGGTGCTGTAATTGGGACACAAGAGGTCCCGCAGTGTAGTAGGTACCGTAGTCCCACCAAGGATGCCCAGTATGTCGAAGTTTTACTAATAGCTCCCGTCGAGGCTCTTTAAAATTGCTTATTAGCATGGCTATCAACTACTTGGGTGTCCACATGTTGTGAATCACCTTCGTCATCAGCGTAATGTATAGCTATGTCGCTAGCCGCTTCAGTGGTGGTAACAGCGGCATTGATATTGGGAGTCATACCAGTACTCTCACAACTATCAGTAGTTGTAGCTTTACTCAAATCCATCCTCTCTTGCTCACCATTAGAGATTTTAGCCATAGGGATGCCCACTGACTCTAAGGACTCAGTGGAACTGTGAGTTCGCTTCTGAGATTCCTTATAAGGTTGGTTTTTTTGGGATCCTTTTAAAGGAGGACTCACTGTTGTTATGTTTTTCGTGTGCGACATGCACTACAGGAGAGGTGGATGGAGGCTCATTATGAGAGTATTTAGCAGACTCCACAGAATCGCAGGGCAATAGCGAGAAGTTATTATGCACATGGAGGATGAGTAGTTTAGCAAATGTGGTGGAGGAACTGTGGCAGGCTGATTAGGAGTCTAGTTGATGATGCAGCAGCCAGTGTGGATGCGTAGGACCTGCTTCCCCCCGCTTGCTTGTCTGTGAGAAAGTTCTCTTCTGGCGCTACCAAGACTGATAAATTGGGAGTTGGCCAAATGTAGGATGTCTTCTTCTAATTTGTATGTCCCACACTGTCGAGAACTCGGTGGGTGAGCATCACGGCAGTGGAACAGTAGGGGGTTGACTTACAGTCAGCTGTGTCATGGTAGCCCAACGCCGAGCAGCGACCACAGCGAGGAGGGGATTTACAGAACTGTTTGCCGTGTCCAAAGCTGTAGCACGCATAGCACTGCATAGGGCGGTCGTTAAAGTCCTTTACCCTTATAGTCTGGGGACCGATCCTGAAAGGAATCGGGGAGATTTATCCCTAGAAGTGAAAACGATCATGTTTTTGCTCCCTTTACTTTTGAGACCTTCTGAACTCTATTCGGGCACATGTTTAGTATTTCTTCCTCCGAGAATCATATAGGTCGTAGTGTAGACTACCCCTTTGCTGTAATTAAAATTCTGATGAGGTTTGATGGATTTTAAAAATGCTGTCAGAGGTGAAAGGGCATGTGAAGGACATCCTAGCTTGAGTAAGGTCCTTGGCTCGGATCAAAAATCCTCTGTCATACTTTTTTAGGTAGTTTCTGCGATCTTTCCCAAATTTTTTTTTCCCAAATATCGCGCCGTATGGAAAAAGTTGCCTCCACTTTCCTTGTAATATGCCACGTACCAATAAGGGTAGGGCTTGGCTGACAGTTGGTGTAGATGCTGTAGTTGTCCTGGAAGGTGTTAGGAATGTAGTCCTCAGGGCCTTCTGGGAACATTTAACAGACGAAGAAGTTCGGCTCTGTAATGCTTTTCACCAATTCAATGTTGTGGCTTCCTCAAGGGCAGATGTTGCGCCGTCTGCTTAGCAAAAGTGATGTAGCACCTATTTGTGTGGTCATCGCCATCGTAGACAATACGGATGCGGCGAAACCCCACCATATGCCATGAAAATATCAAAATATTGCTATGTAGGACAAGACCTGGGACACGTTGGACAGTAGCAAGGTGTCCAACGTAGAAGTTCCCCTAGGGCCAGGCACGTCTCTCAATCCCTGTCTGCGTCCCTTGGAGCGGAGACCGCCAGACCGGGGAGCTGAGGAGGAAGGGGCGGCTGCCCGCTTCGTGCCACGTCGGGCCTGGAAAGGCGCCAGAGTGGCAATGTGAGAGGATCCAATGGGATATGTCGAGGACAAGCGGACGTCAGGGAGAGAGGCAGGCCGGGGTAAATTAATTGATTGACTCATAAACAAAATTACTTCACTTCCCCACGCCCCCACCCACCACGGATCCCAACGAGGTGAAGCTGTCTGTTGGGGAAGGACCTCACCCAACAGCTCCAGGAGTATCGGGGAAGTATACGCTTCGGTTGCCTGGTGTCTGGTGGCAGCCGCGGGACCGATGCGGTGCCCAGCAGGCAACCTCCGCTTGGCCCTAGCCAACGCATGACTAGCCGATTGATCCAGCTGGGCCACAGTGGACCTCCCGTCTTACCCCAACCCCCCTACCAAAGGAGCGTGTTGTCCACCGAAGGGAACTACAACCCGCCCCGCGGTGGACTCAACTCCCAGATAGAGGGGTGCGCGGTAGGGTACGCCGTATAAAAAAAAAAAAAAAATTCAACTTTGGCATGCCAATTTCCTATGTAAAATGAAATTCTAAGACGATTTTATCTTGTTCCCTTTTTGCATTTGAACAATTCTTACTATGCAAAATCGCACTTTTATATTGCACCCTTATCGAATAATGCTTAAATGAGTACGCAGTGTCCGGTTGGTCCTGTTTATTGCATCATGCACCAATATGAGTTCCAAATGACTAGCGTGGTAAGCTCTTTCTGATCAGTTGGTTCATCAGGCACTACATCACAGTGTCACAGCCTCTACGTTGGCCTAGAACGTGTCCATCATGTCCTTCTTAGACCTGAAGCAGGGCATGGTCTCCCGGTGGTGGGCCCGAGCCCGGATGAACCCGTCTCTGGCCTGCTGCCCCACCACTGCTGTCCTCGGGTACAAAGTGCCAAAGGTACCTTCCAGATGGCTCCTCTTGTCACTGCACATGCTCCTCCCTGATCAACCTTGGGTGTAGTTTCCCATAGCTGTCGGGCACCATCGCTCTGGTCTTGTCCTTCCTCCCATCGTAACCCAATCCAACTATTTTGTTACCCTGGTGCTTCCCCTGGTCAAGGTCCCTGGCCGATGCCATGGCATCCTGCCTGTCCCTCCTCAGCTTGTTAGGATCGCAGACCAGGTACGACATGTCTGGAGAGAGATGGCCGTCAGCGATAAGGTCCTGGAGGAATCCAGAAGCCAAGGCAGCAGCAGCAGTGGGCGGAACGTCGAACCGGATGCTTGCCAGCGCCAGGTTCCGGACTGGCATTGTGTTTCTTCTTGCAGCTGGCCTGTCCAAGTACTGCATCACAAGGGGTGCCAGGGACCCCAGCCTCTCCCTGAGCAGTCGGTCTACCAGTATGGCAGCCTCCTGTTGCTCCTGCCTCTTTCCTCTGAGTGGCAGGGTGAACGACTCCTCCGTCCCATCCTCAGAATCCTGGTGATCTTCAGCCTGGCCCAAGAACATCTGCTCCTGCAGCTAAAGACGTTTGACCTTTTCATCTTTCTGCTTCTGCTTCTTCAGCTTAGCCTCCTCTTCCAACTGCTTTCTCTTTGCTGCTTTCACTTGTCTATGCGTCTCATTCTTGTCTACCCCTGCCCCTGTCATCATCATTGCACTCTCCTCTCCAACTTTGATCCTCTGGTAGTACAGCCACTCCAGTTCTAAAGTAGGGACTTTGCTGGCCAGGGGGCAGTCACACTGCACGTGTGCTCTCGCGTGGCACAGTTGGGGTTTGGAGCAGTGGGATTCCTGGTCCTTGCAGAGGAAGATCGTGTGAGGGCAGGCCGTTATGTCAAACAGCCTGTCCATATTCTTCTCCACGAATTCCTTTACTGCTTTAGTTGCTGTCTCTCACCACTTCACTAACCTTCTTCCAAAAATTATCTATCCTTCTGGTCACGGACCGGTCAATAACAACCACTGGAGGTGCAAACTGGGCGTTTGATTTCTTTCACTGGGCAAGCCCCATGGGGGTCAGATCCTTCGCAATGTCTCTCACTGGGTACCCCCGCTTGTCAACACCCTCCCGGATGCCGCTGAGTTCTTGGAGAAGGATTCCCCTCTTCATCACGCCGCGATACGTAGGCACCTCACTCTCAGCAAACTCTCGTCCACCGCCAAGAAAGGCGGCCAACTTGGATCCAGAGCTCTGTCTAGTTGCGGGCTTCGACCCACTTGGTTTACAAGGAGAAGCCATCCTGAAAAAGACGATCAAGAATTGATGATAGGTGCAAATGAAGCCGTTACTTCAGCGGGGCTAAGCTATGTTTTGCATATAAATATAAAAGTCCATTTTTTTTTTGCATAGCAAGAACTGCTCAAACCAAAAAGTTGAAGAGGACAAACCATACTTAAAATTCAAGTTTACATAAGAAAACACCCTGCCAAATTCGAAATAATCTATATTTCACTTTTCATTGGACCTACGGCGTACCCTAGTGCGCGGGGAATATACGGGACGCCACGCACGGCAAACACGTGGGGAGTAGAGTGTGAAGTTTAAAAGGAAGAAGAAGCGTGAGACGGAAGAGAAGGGAAGGGTCTCACCGGGCCTAGAATCGCCCTAAGAAAGGAGAGAAAGGGGGATGAAGTATAAAGGCGACATCACCGGCAGGCTCCACCTCCCAGTGACGAAGGGGGAGCGTTTGGTCCACGAGGACGACGGCCACCGAAGCCAACAATGGCAGGCAGGCCGCCAAAGTAGGGGGCGCCGTCGACCACGCTTCAAGCCCCGCTGTATCGGTCTGGGAGGTTTGGTTATCCAGAAGGTTGTGTTTTCGGATGCCATGTAGCGCGCCAGAGGTACGATGATTACTTTTCATTTCATCTCGCCGCGCGGAGAGGCAACAGCTTGCTCCCGGCTCCTGCCTCACCCCAGCCGACCCCACGGCCGGAGATTTCCGTGGCGGATTAATTCGCCGTAGGATACTCTGGGTGGATTTAACCACTCATCTTCATCATTTATACATTTTTTCTATCTTCACTGTCTTTCTTAAGTATATCTTTTGCGTCTTATTACCCAGTAATGTGAATATATATAAGCACACTCGATGAGAGACGAATCTTCTTGTAAATCAAGAAGCGTAGCTTTGCTTGTTACGGTTGCATGTATACAGGGCGTGGCGTTCTGTCAGGAGGCCTTGCCTTGCACCCCTCTGTCACCGGGCAGCGCGGTATCTCAACATGTAACGGCAGCATGTTATTTCTCCGTCAGGAGGCCGCCTGACACAAGATAAAGAGTCTGTCTCTTTTCCTTGGCCTGACACACCTCAGTCACGGGGAAGCGAGACCAGCTGAGGCAGCGGCCTCTCTCAACTGCCTGTTGTTCTTCGTCAGGTGGCAGCCTTTCCTCCACAATATCGGTGTAATGCATCTCACCATGTAGCGACATGATTTGTTCTCCGTCAGGAAGCAGCCTAGCTGCCATTCCTCAGTCAAGAGGCAGCTCGGCATATCTCACCATGTAGCGACCTCATTTTGTTCTCATTATTTATACATTATTTCTCACCTTCACTGTCTTTTTAACGTATACCTTTTGCGTCTCGTTACACAGTAATGTGAATTAATATAAGCGCACTCGATGAGCTACTTAATTACTGTACGAATCCTATAGTTGTAAATAAAGGTAGCGTAGCTTTGCTGTTTAAATTTGGCCTTCCTTGTCTACCTAGTACATGTAGCTATAGGTGGCAGGGCATGACAGGTTCTGGCTTTCCGTTTTTTTCCCCTTTCTGAATGAAGTTTTAATTTTCAGTGATTGCATTTGTTTATATATTTGCTTCCTCTTATCTTAGGAAATCTTCGTATTGAAGTCGTCATCGGTATAGCTGGTATTTCATAGTAGCCTACTATATAGGCTATAATTAACTTGAGCTTATCTAGAATGGAAATTCATTCTCACACAAAATGCACCATGGTGAGCAGCTAGTTGGTGGAAGTAAAAAAAATCTGCTCTAGCTGACTCTTGTCACTTTTAGTCTACTACGGTAGCCGTCCCTATATGCCCTATAGTGAACCTGGAACTGTTGAGTACAGTAAGGTTTTATGTTTGAAATGTAATGTACACATCCTAAGGATGCAGAAACTGCCGGATGTTAATTTGCATTTGTTGAGCAATTTGCATAATTGACCTAATTAGCATGTTCGTATTATCTTCCTTATTAAACCGCCTATAGAGTTCCTATGGGTGTCTAGACCTAAGTTTTAAGTTCTCAATGATGTAAAACTGCAAGATGCTACTGTGTATATTTTTATTTTGTCCATAAATTGTCTAATTAGCATATTGATTAGGTATGTCACGAAATTACGAATATATTCCCTATTTGACATAGCTTATGTTCTAAATCAAAGCAAAAATCTGTTATGAATTTAATATTCTAAATCAACATATTTGTTCTTTAAATCAACAATTAGCACTGTGCACAATGGAGTTGTCGTGGAAATGGTCTGACTGGAGTCAATAATGAAAAATCGTCTGGTCAACTACAAGTAGTGTTAGTGTGTTGGAGTAGTGTTAGTGTATTGGAGTAGTGTTAGTGTATTGGAGTAGTGTTAGTGTATTGGAGTAGTGTTAGTGTGTTGGAGTAGTGTATCAAGATCAAGAACAGGAACTGTCGACGAAAATAGGCAGATGAAATAAAACGAAATGAAAATATGAGTGTTAATATGATTTGACTAATGCTTCATGTTCGCTTATAATATCAGATTACTGTGATAAATAATGCTGTTATGTATATGCAGGTTGTTTTCTCCTCTAACTCATAGAGTTATGTACACATTTATATAGCTAACCTGCCACTTATAGAGATAATCTGAAGGCATATTTTTGCAGCAACAGGACATGCTGAAACAGAAGAACTCCCCATTCTTTATAAGAACATAAGAACATAAGAAAATAAGGAAGCTACATGAGTAGCTTGGGAGTTATATTTTTGATTTGTCAAACATTATTGTTTTCAACTTAACTAAATTCAATTTACCTAAACTAAATCAATTGCTAAGATTACCTAGCTTTTCTAACTAATGAAATCTGGATTGTTTAGTAGCTGTCTATTAAATTATCAATCGTATTATCACATATCATTGCTGCCACATATTACACATCTGGAGCTGAAATACTTCCTCCGCCACCTTCGCCCTGGCCCTGTATATGTATCCTAACTAGTAAAAATATAACCAATAAAATTCCATTCTTACCTAATAACCTAACTACCCTAACTGGTGGGTGAAAAAGGGGTATTTAAGATTAAGGGGTATAAAGTATTTCTGTATAATGAAAAGGTATAAATAATTGAAATCACAGCAAAAGAAATGGAAAATATGCATTTTCAACCAATACTCCCTATTGACCAATACTCTTCTGAAATAACTGGCGGGGCTCCACCATCCAAACCTAAACTAACCTAGCTCTAACCTGGGCATTGATTACATAACCTTAGCTCACTGAGGCCGGGGGTTTCGCTCACCACCAGATCCCCCTTGTTTGTTTTTTTATTCCTGCCGGCGGTAAATGTGCAGTTTCAACCAATACTCTCCTGGCATAACTGGGGGAGCTGCTCTCCCCCAGAACCCCCCATTAGTTAACTAACCTAACCTGGGCATTGATTACGCAACCTTACCTCACTAGGGGGGTTTCACCCCCCCAGACCACCTTGTGTTATTTTTTGTATGGGTTATAAATACTCCTTAGCGATGAGAACAAAACGTTCAGGATACTTAACGGTAAAATTCTAGTGTTTGCCCATACTCTCCCACTTCCCCCAAACAAGTTTGGGGGCCTGTGGGAATGCGGGGTTTTCAGGTGGGGAACAAATTATGCGCGGAAACACGTAATTTAAGAGTTGTGTAGGGGAGGGGGGTAAAATTCCCTAGATCTAGAGTAATTTCCTTAAATCTAGAGATTTTTGCCTAACCAAAATTAACCTAACCTAGCGGGGGTCTTGATCCACCGATAAGCTAGCCTAACCAAATCTAACCTAACTAAATCTAATCTAAGCTAACCTAACCTAACCAAATCTAACCTATCCTAACCAAATCTAACCTAACCTAACCAAAACGTGTGAACTTGATGATCCTCACATAATGATGACCGAAGTGTCGAGAACCCACCTCAACCCCCCGCTATAGAAGGTTAGGTTAGATTTGTTTAGGTTAGGTTAGATTTGGTTAGATTAGGGTAGGTTATATTTGTGTAGGTTAGGTTATATTTGGTTAGGTTAGGTTATATTTGGTTAGGTTAGGTTAGCTTTGGTTAGGTTAGGTTAGCTTAGGTTAGATTTAGTTAGGTTAGCTTAGGACTTAGGATCAGTTTTACATCATTGAGAACTTAAAACTTAGGTCTAGACACCCATAGGAACTCTATAGGCGGTTTAATAAGGAAGATAATACGAATATGCTAATTAGGTCAATAATGCAAATTGCTCAACAAATGCAAATTAACATCCGGCAGTTTCTGCATCCTTAGGATGTGTACATTACATTTCAAACATAAAACCTTACTGTACTCAACAGTTCCAGGTTCACTATAGGGCATATAGGGACGGCTACCGTAGTAGACTAAAAGTGACAAGAGTCAGCTAGAGCAGATTTTTTTTACTTCCACCAACTAGCTGCTCACCATGGTGCATTTTGTGTGCGAATGAATTTCCATTCTAGATAAGCTCAAGTTAATTATAGCCTATATAGTAGGCTACTATGAAATACCAGCTATACCGATGACGACTTCAATACGAAGATTTCCTAAGATAAGAGGAAGCAAATATATAAACAAATGCAATCACTGAAAATTAAAACTTCATTCAGAAAGGGGAAAAAAATGGAAAGCCAGAACCTGTCATGCCCTGCACCTATAGCTACATGTACTAGGTAGACAAGGAAGGCCAAATTTCAACAGCAAAGCTACGCTACCTTTATTTACAACTATAGGATTCGTACAGTAATTAAGTATCTCATCGAGTGCGCTTATATTAATTCACATTACTGTGTAGCGAGACGCAAAAGGTATACGTAAAAAGACAGTGAAGGTGAGAAATAATGTATAAATAATGAAAACAAAATGAGGTCGCTACATGGTGAGGTATGCCGAGCTGCCTCTTGACTGAGGAATGGCAGCTAGGCTGCTTCCTGACGGAGAACAAATCATGTCGCTACATGGTGAGATGCATTACACCGATATTGTGGAGGGACAGGCTGCCACCTGACGAAGAACAACAGGCAGTTGAGAGAGGCCGCTGCCTCAGCTGGTCTCGCTTCCCCGTGACTGAGGTGTGTCAGGCGGCCTCCTGACGGAGAAATAACATGCTGCCGTTACATGTTGAGATACCGCGCTGCCCGGTGACAGAGGGGTGCAAGGCAAGGCCTCCTGACAGAACGCCACGCCCTGTATACATGCAACCGTAACAAGCAGGTTAACAAGCACGCTTCCTTGATTTACAAGAAGATTCGTCTATCATCGAGTGTGCTTATATATTATATATTCACATTACTGGGTAATAAGACGCAAAAGATATACTTAAGAAAGACAGTGAAGATGAGAAAAAATGTATAAATGATGAAGATGAGTGGTTAAATCCACCCAGAGTATCCTACGGCGAATTAATCCGCCACGGAAATCTCCGGCCGTGGGGTCGGCTGGGGGTGAGGCAGGAGCGGGAGCAAGCTGTTGCCTCTCCGCGCGGCGGGATGAAATGAAAAGTAATCATCGTACCTCTGGCGCGCTACATGGCATCCGAAAACAAAACCTTCTGGATAACCAAACCTCCCAGACCGCTACACCACCATCACCAGACCGCTGACTCCCCACCGCTGTGGGGAGTCACCACAAGGTGACTCCCCACAGCGGGGTCATGAGATGGAGAGGTGTTGTCAGATGCTTCACCAGTGACAGATGAACTAATGCCACTTGTGTCCACCGAATACAACATATCACCATCTCTTACATAACCTGTCTGTAAAAACAACTCATTAAGGCCAAAGTCACTATCACGAGAATTACCTTCAGCTTTTTTTATAGGCATACTCATAGACCACTATATCTCTGGACTGTTTACGCGCCAGTGTTTTGAAATCGCCGCCCTGCATACTGGCCCCAACGGGGATCGTCAGATTCACTAGAACGCTTGGTGTGGGAAGCTGTACTACCGCACTCATCTCCGTAAGTGTGCGTTTTTTGTATTTGTTATTATTCTGTGCATGTTTTTATTACTGTGACATAAAAGGTTGCTACCGATCCAAGCCCTGTGTCAAAATCAATTGGTTACGTGCCGGTTACGTTGCACATTCGGTCTTAAACATTTACAAGTGTGGGTCCTGCTATGACCTCCTCGTGAACAAGGAGACTGCGCGTGAACATGCCGAGGTGAACATACAAGTGGGTGACGACGAGGATGTGGAGATACGCGGGCAAGATGTGGTCATCGCCGTGAAATCATTCACATATTTATTGAGTCGCGGGAGGCTGGTGTGTCCCTCCCAGTTCGCTGTCCCTCTCACCAAGGACGTGTGCCACATATACAGGTGGCCTTGGAAGGAGAAAGCGAAGAGGTATACCCTGTTCGGCTGCAGCAAGCCCAAGACGACCTTTCAGCAGGTCATTGACACCCTTGGGGAGGAAGACGACCCACATTGCGCTGTGCCAACAACCACAGTTTTCTCGAGAAGGTGTACTTCTCAATGGGAGGTGCCCTGTTCAATGCCTTCACATCTAATTACAGCATAGAAAATAAAAGTGAAGTAAATGCCAAGCGTAAAACAATGCAAGTGTCTCGCAACCAGAACACAGACAAGAAGAAAAAGCTGACTGGTTGCAATTCGTATAAAACTAAAGTTGAAGGCTGAGTGTTTTGTATTTATTGTTTATTAGTGTGTAGCTTACACTCAGGTGAGGCGACTTATGTTGTGGAAAATGTGCGTTTGGCGGGAAGTCTATACTCTCTGAGGGCTTGAATGGGAGAGTGAAAGGCTGTGTAACCCATTTCACTGGGTTTATTTCACTGATCTTTACTACTCCTACTGTTTGTTCTCTCTTCCCCTGAGGCTCTACCCTGCCCACCCTCGTAAACACGGAGACGGATTTTTTATAATGATGATGAGGTGTAGCCTGGTATAGTTAGTTTATTGTTTGTTAGTGTGCAGCCTAGTTCATTAAATAGTTTGTTTATTATGTAGTGTGTTGCCTGGCATGGTGAATTTATTGTTTGTTACTGTGTGTGTGTGTGTGTGTGTGTGTGTGTGTGTGTGTGTGTGTATATAAATATTGCACTTGACAAATAATTTATGTTTGTTTTTGTTTGAAATTGAATCCTTTCTATTATGAACTTATTACCTACGAAAATTCGCGTCGATATCCTTCCTGGTTACCGAGTGAACAGTGAAGTTGAAAACAGGCGCTCCGACTTTGGGGCCATTGTGCAACTGGCCGATATTCCGTGCGGAGTTCAGATTTACAGTGGTCTCCTCGTGACTACACAGTACACAGGCAGGAAATAAATCTGGATAACTCTCTTCCAGTTCACTAGTGTTATTCTCAATCGTAGGAGTCATAGTCACAATTGGCTCTGGTACAACCTTTGTTCCAGCAATACCATGCCCTAGCAAAAATAATATTCCAGACACAGGAAGAATCATGAATTGCAACAGTCACGGCAAACCCCTCCACCGACCGTAGTCGGTGCGATTAGCCGACGGTTTGCCGTAGTTAAGCGACCAATCGGCGACTAGTCCGCGATTGTCGACGATAGTCGCAAACTATAAGAGTATTTGAAAATTTAAAGGTCAACTTTGAGTTGGCGTCATGCGACGACATTTGCCGACAGTTGCAGCACGACGCGAACCCACGGTTGCCGTCATGCTGCAACTGTTTCCAGCCGTGCTGCGACTGACGCCGAGTGGTTGAAGATGTAGGCAGCGCTCTGGCCCATCCCCCACACAACTTATCAACCTTCGCTTGTGTAGTGAACCACGCCACCGATGTCGGTCACACTATTCTCACACTTGCCCAAATTGATTAAGCCTCAAATACTTATGTGCCTCCAGATATTATTAATTGAACACAATAACTACGACATGGTGATAACAATCGCCAAGGCACTAAAGATACTGGGGATGCAGTATAGCGCTGAATATATTGTACTAAAGATGACTGTACTAAGACTGCCCTGCCTACTGTTCCCGTCTATCCCAGACTGAAATATCAGAAATGTCATGACTATCAGTCGCAGCACGGCCCCGACTGGTCATTTTCCGTTACATTTTTGAGTCGCAGACCCACCCTAGTGTATAGAGCATGCATTACACAGTCGGAACTCCCCTCGCGCCCCTTCATGACTCCCACGACCCGACGGCGACTGTCTGGGCTTGACGCCAACCCACATGACGACCGGTGCCGACCACAGCATGACTCAGCAAGTCGTGACTGGTCCCCGTCGAGAGACGTGAAGATGTGAACGGGCCTTTAGCAGTCATGCGACCAGATGATGCCACCTCGAGGGCCTTATCAACCACCACTCGAGGACTACGAAGCAAAAAAAGGTTTCTCACACGGAATCACAATCACATTCCACAGAAAGTTGAATATTAATCATGTCATTCAGCCAGCTTTCCTTCAGCACAGTTAGAGGAGGTCTCACTTCATGGCCAAAAATCAATTGAAAAAGACTTAAACCTACAGTTTCATTTGGGCAGTCCCTGTAGCAAACAACATAAGATGAACTCCTTCATCCCAATCCCTATTATTCTCCATACAATACTTCCTGAGCATTGCTTTAAATATCTGATGGAACCTTTCTAAAGCTCCTTGGGACTGAGGGTGATAAGCAGTAGCCAAGTATTGTTTAATGCCTAACTCATTCATTACTTGTTAAGTACTTACTTGTTAAGATTCCTGAAGTGAAGTTACTTCCCCTTTCGGATTGTACACTATTTGGAATACCATAGGTAGTGAAATGTTTAATCAAAGCATTTACTACATTCTTTGCAGTGGTATTCCTAGCGGGAAAGCTTCTGGGTACCTAGTAGTTGAACACATTATAGTTAATAAATACTAGTTATCTATGCTAGTTTTTGGACGAGGGCCAACACAATCTACAATTATTTTGCTAAAATTTTGGCTGGTCAACTACAGGTATAGGGTACAAAGGAGCAGGTTTGATGAACTGGTTCGGTTTTCCGGCCATTTGACATTCATGACAAGTTTTGAAAAAGTTGACATCATTCTTTAAACCTGGCCAGTAAAAATTAGACTATCTTATTGTAAGTTTTCCTAACTCGTAGATATCTTCCTATGAAATCGTGTGCAAGTTGTAGGATCTGATCTCTATGACACTTAGGAACTACCATCTGTCGCACTCTATTCTTCATCAGGTGGAGTTGATACTGGCCTATACTCTTCTCTCACACGGAACCATAGCTGGTATAAATTTATTATCAAAGTTGAACACAATTTCGGTGGCAAACATCTCTCAGTCCAAGTCATATCTCGCCCCACATATGCTGTTTAATTATTTGAGGTCAGTTGTCCGAATTTGTCTCCTGTACGACGGAGATTTTACCTCTAATAGGTGTTAAGTGATGTTTGCTTCCAGTGATGCTGCAAGTTCAGCTTATGAGGCTGCAGCCTCTCTACCTCGTTTTTTTTTTTTTTTTTTTTTACATCACAGGGAACTAGCCAAGGGCACAACAAAAATGGGTAACACAAAGCCCGCTTAGTTGCCAGTCCCTATAAAGAAGACAGTAAGAGAATACAATAAAAACAAAGGGGTAGGCCAATTTAGTTCGGGAGGTGTCTTGTTACTCTTCTTTTGAAAAGATTTAAGTTATAGGAAAGTGGAAAAATAGAAACAGGAAGAGAGTTCCAGAGTTTACCAGTGAAAGGGATGAAGAGTAAAGATACTGGTTACTCTTGCATTAGGAGGATGGACAGAATAGGGAGGGAATGAGTAGAAAGTCTTGTGCAGGAGCCCCCCAGGAGTGGGGGAGGCATGCAGTTAGCAAGTTCAGAAGAGCAGTGAGCATGAAATAACGGTAGAAGAGAGCAAGAGAAGCACATTGCGGCGGTGATTTTAAAGATTGAAGACAGTCAGTCAGAGGAGAGTGAGTTGATGAGACGAAAAGCTTTTGACTCAACCTGTTTAGGAGAGCGTATGAGTGGATCCTCCCCAAACATGTTAGACATACTCCATACATGGCGGATAAGGCCCCTGTAGATAGCAAGCATTGGAGGGAGAAAAAAAAGGACGCAGACGCCACAGACACCTAACTTCTTAGAAGCTGTTTTAGCAAGAGATGAGATGTGAGATTCCATTCAGATTTTTAATAAAGGATAGTCCTAGAATGTTCATTGTAGAGAAGGAGACAGTTGATGTCATTGAAGAAGAGGGATAGTTATCTGGTAGGTTTTGTCGAGTAGATAGGTGAAGAAATTGGTTTTTGAGGCATTGAACAAAACCAGGTTTGCTTTGCCCCAATCAGAAATAATAGAAAGATCAGAAGTTAGGCGCTCGGTGGCATCTCTCCGTGAATCACTTAGTTCCTGTTGAGTTGGACGTCTAATAAACGACGTTGAAAAATGCAGGGTAGAATCATCAGCGTAGGAGTGGATAGGGCTTTGAGTTAGACTTAGAAGATCATTAATGAATAATAGAAAGAGAGTGGGTGATAGGATAGAACCCTGGGGAACACCACTATTGATAGATTTAGGAGAAGAACAATGTCCGTCTACAGTAGCTGCAATAGAACGGTTTGAAAGGAAACTTAAATGAAGGTACAGAGAGAAGATAGAAACCGAATGAGGTAGTTTGGAAATTAAAGATTTGTGCCAGACTCTTATCAAAAGCTTTTGATATGTCAAGGGCAACAGCAAAAGTTTCACCGAAACCCCTAAAGGAGGATGACCAAGATTCAGTTAGGAAAGCTAGAAGATCGCCAGTAGATCGCCCTATACGGAAACCGTACTGACGATCAGATAGAAGATTGTGAGCAGATAGATGCTTAAGAATCTTCTTATTAAGTATAGATTCAAAAACTTCAAAAGGCAGGAAGTCAAAGCTATAGGACGGTAGTTTGAAGGATTAGAACGGTCACCCTTCTTAGGAACAGGTTGGAAGTGAGCAAACTTCCAGCAAGAAGGAAAGGTGGAAGTAGATAGACATAGACGGAAAAGTTTGACCAGGCAAGGTGCAAGCACAGAAGCACAGTTTTTGAGAACAATAGGAGGGACTCCGTCAGGACCGTAAGCCTTCCGAGGATGTATAGTGAGGAGCTAGCACCAGACATTTCAAAGGGATGGGGACATGCCGGATAAAAGCACAATTTGGATCAGGCAATCTTCAGGGTCCCCGCTCTGATTCTAAACCGCGCAAGCGATTACGAACACTCTTAGCTTCTACGAAAACATTTTTGTAATGTGGAGCATTTAACACAGTACGAAATCAAGAAAAATGTAACTCTTTCAGACCGTGCTATATTTACCCACATGTGCAAAATGGCCATGTTTTGTTTTAAGATTTTCTGATATGTTGATCATTATTTGGCCCATTAGGGGTGTTTAATTCAATCACATGAAATATCATACTTAGTACAATTAGTAGAGGAGCAAAGCATGAATCATCAGGTTCAGTTATGAGAATCTGCTAACCAACTGACATTAAACTGGAACATGCAGTGTTAATGTCTTAATCCTTCTGCACAAAATTCAATATACTGCTTTCACACAAGCCGGCTAGCTCTTCTCACATCGCAGCTGCAAAGTTATGTGCACTTCCACCGGCTTGTTGCATGCATACGTCCTCCACACGTGCACATGGCGCTTTTGCAACCACTTGATCAGTCCGCTGCAGGCTGGGATGCCACAGGCAGGTTGGGCACACAGGACGCAGGTCTTCGTTGCACTCTCTAAGTCCATCCAAAAGCCCTCTGAGTTTGGAGGCTTCTCTCACATGATACTGTTGCCCAGATTCCGCTTGTAGACTGCGCGCGTGTGTGCTGCGAAGGTCTTCTTGCTTGGGGAATGTTCTCCATTGTCCTGTTTTTCTGGAGAAGAGTTCCTAGTGCACTCAGATTCAAATAGTCAAGTTGCTCTTCTTATTGTAATGAATCACTGTGAAAGCGCTCGAGACTGGAATTCCTTGCGTTCACGTCACAGTCATGTAAGGGTGATTCATGAGTTGTTACTGCTTTCCGTCACTCACTAGCATTCCAAGCTCCCATACCGATTTCTTTCTTCCCTTTGCCAAAAGCTTGAAGTTGTGTCGCAGCCCGTGAGCTGTGTAACATAGGCAGTGCCGTTACCCTATCTTTTCCACAGAGCTAGCAATATGGCATTGATATCCAGGTACATGAAGTTCTTTCCAGTTCCAAGGCTACACAGAATGGCTGCCATCTGATGCTGCTGGTCCAGGATAATGATACTTTCCTATAGTTGACAACGACGTCTGTGTCGACAGTGCGTACCAACAGGTGGTTTCATCCTTGTCCAGCGCATGCTTTCAAGTGAAACGACAATCTTGTACGCCTCTTCATGTCCATCGTGCATGGAGTGGTCGAACCTTGCTGATCACATCTGTGCCTGATGTTATGAAACTCCTTTCCGATCTGGCCGTCATTGGAGCCGACTGTGTCTGAAAGGCTGGAAAAGCTCCCTTGTTTGTGGATCCCGGAGGAAGTCGGCCAGTTGCTGGGCCCTTGTTGGACCGGGCCGACCTTTCTCCGCACACCTTTTCCCTTTTCTCTCTAGTTGATCCTTGATACTGCTGGCATGTACTGTCCGACACTCGACTCTTCTGCAGGGTTCAATACTTCAGGGTGTGGGGGTCAAAACCCCCTTTGCTTGAAAGTGTGACATTTGTATAGGAAGCAGATACACCCCAGCAACCCCAGAATTTTTTGCATCCGAAACGGCGGTGAAATTTCTTTAAATTTAAAATTAAAAAAAAAAAAATTCTATTTGCAGGGTATCCTTCGGGGAGGGGGGTACAGTGGTTAGCGTCTCTCAGTGGCTTCTCGGGGCCCGTTCGATCCCCCAAGAAAAACCAAAAACTTTCTCACCGCGATGGCCTAAAAACACCCCATCCCCCGCCCTTAAATCACCCTTTGTTGCGAGTGCATCGGGTACCAGGGGGGGCGGCATGAGCCTCTATCACAGGGGTCACTTAAAAATCCTGCCCCGCCACCCGGGCAGGCCAACCTCACGCCCTCAGTGAAAACCCCCGGGGGTTAAAATCCGAGCCCCGGGTCCTTTGCCTACAGCCTATGGCCAAAAATTTAAAAAAAAAAAAATAAAAAATAAAAATTGTGTTTTTAAAAAAAAGTTCGGATCGCTTGCGCCGTTCTAGAATTAAACTTGGATTTGAGGAAAACCTGGAAAAAAGGGTGCTTTTATCCGGCTGTCCCCCCTCAACTACCACTGCCTCACTATGGCCCGAAAGGGCAAAGAAAACACATTCCCAGGATCTTTAAAGACAGGCATAATATATCAGAGGGTGAGGGAAGGAGGAACGCCCTTATCACCAAGTGAATTTTTAGCAAAAGTTTGAGCGAAAAAGGTTTAGCTTTAAATAGATAAACCCCTTGGGGCCATCTGGGGAAGCATAGAGGGGAAAAATGCAGAAAAAATTGTTTGAGATGTTATTAGCTAGATCCAAAGTCACGAGGGAATTTTTTATTCAGAAGATTTTTTCATTTTCTATGAAAGAAAGAGTTTTTGGTAAGTTGAAGTAAAAATTTGGCATGATTCGGGGAAATATAAAACATGGTTTCAGGAGGGATGCTTACGGTCCGTTTTTGGCCAAACCCCCCCCTCTATCTCGGGCGCATAAACAAGCAGAGTTAAACCAAAGGGTTTCGGGGTTTAGGATTGAGAAAAGGGGTGGAAAGTATGCCCATGTCAGAGACTATACCTCAGTTATGCGCTCTGCCAAAGGATGGGTCTTTGACATGGAAACGTAATCATTCCCTGGAAAAACAAGTAGTCTGCCTTTTCTTCCCCACTTAGCGATTGAAGTGCCCTTTTTTGGAGCAAAACTGGGAGTCCATCAAATTAGGAAAAATAAAGGAATACATTTATAAGTAGGTGAAAATTGGTATACTTATAATTTCCTTAGACCTTTAGAAATGATATCAAAAGTTCCCTTTAATCCACCCTGAGCTTGGTTCGTCCTCTTGGAAAATGGTCACCAAATTTTAGTTTTTCGCTATTTTCGTGAAAACAGTTGGTCTGATGAAAACACATGAAAACACTGAGTACATAATCAAAGACCATTAAAATTCCTACAAAATAATTATATGCATTCCTTCTTTACGAGTGATATTTTTAAACATATTCAATTTTGTTTACCTTTGTATTCCATTTTCTGCTTATCTGGACATAGTTTATTCACTTCCTTTATGTTGTGTATCAATCAATGTTTGCATTATTTTTACTACATATTGGTATTGTAATATAAGCTCATTTTCCCTCTGTTTTCTTTCATAACTGTGTAGAAATGGAAGGAAAACCAGAACAAAGTAGATTATGTCCGTGTAAGGGATAACGAGCGCAAAGATACCACCACTCGTTATCTCCGGATCCCAGGATACGATGAAGTTGGGTAGGGTGAGAGCCGTAAGGGTGATGAGAAACAGACAAAAAAGGGAGATTTTACTGATCTCGCTCACGCTTGAATGAACAAACAAAACAGAAAAATAACAGACTCACGCCCCTGCTATCAGGTTAGCAACCGCCTTCCTTCAACCATAGGTCGCTGAGTACGGAACTCAGAGACGACGGCAGACAGGAAGGGTAGGTGACCTGGGCAGCAGGGAGCGAAGAGGTCTAAACACACAGACGTGGAGAGAGGGTGAGGAACTATCCTTGTTCCGTCGGGGTCTCCTCTGCCGGGACAGCCGGTGCCAGGCGCCTCGTAACCTCTGCTCCAAACACAGAGGGTGTCGAGGCTTCAAGAAACACAGGTCAGGATGTAGTGAAGACTGTCATCGAGGCCACGAACAGGTAAACAGGGGTGGAAGGAGAGGAAGTGTCGTTTGAACGCCTGTAAGTGGTGGTTCGCCCTTACACAGCTCCCCCATTAAGAGTTGACCTACGGTAGACTTGAACACCACCTGTAGTAGAAACATACATATATATGAGAACTAGTTAAGCCCGACTAAGGAGGTCTGCTCCAATGTTATCTGCTCCGGCCACGTGAATTATCCGAAACTTATATGCCTGTAGACTAAGCGCCCATCGAAGCAAGCGGTCGTTCTTTCCCTTGAAGGTGAGAAGATAAATGAGGGGCTTGTGGTCAATTTCAAGGATGAACTCTTGCCCCGCAAATAATAATCGAACCGCAGTATCCCAAACAAAACGGCAAGACACTCACGTTCAATAGTGGAATACCTGCTTTCCCGGGGAAGGAGTTTCCGACTAGCAAAAGCGACGGGATGAGGGCAGCCTAGGTGATACTGAAATAGGACTGTCCCCAGGCCTCGGCTCGATGCATCTGTCCGGAGGACAAAAGGGAGGCTGGCATCTGGAAGACGAAGGACAGGGATAGACGTCAAAACATACTTAAGGTGGTTGGGGACCGGGTAGATCTTAGTGTGGATGCGACCGGTAGTAGTAAGGACGATGTCGTGTTCGATGGTAGATGTGCATCCAGGAACCTCTGAGAAGATATCGTCATACTCCTCTATAAGCTTCAAGAGAGCTTCTCTTGGTTCCTTACCCAGATTAGGGTTAATATGGGGCTGTAAAGTTTCTCCGTCGACTTGGCCATCAGGTGTCACGGGAAGCCTTGCATATTCATCCTCTGGGTCTTCGGTGCAGGTGAAAACTTCCTCTGTCGTATCCTCCTCTTCTTCAGTGACTACTTCGTCGAGGACTTCGGCGAAGTTTACCCAAGCTCGACGAAAATACCCTTTTAGGAGGTTAGCGTGGTACAACCTCGGACCTCTGGGACAGTGAATGAGATAATCGACCTTACCTTTTCGTTCTA
>JACEEZ010013151.1:0-10839 GCA_016584305.1 Chionoecetes opilio
GCATCTGCAGGAAAAAAAGGGGAATGTTGTCTGCATTGCGTCCTATGAACTGATTTATATTGACTCCAAGGTAGAAATGGTTAAAAGCTTATGAAATCATTATGTTACTTGCAAGTGTATTCACATGGGAGAGTTTAAACATATTTTTGCCTATCAGGAGTTAGTACTTACATTTTTGCCACGAGGAACTTTGATTCTAGTTGATTTTTCACTTTTGACAAAGGGGCGTGGCCTTTTGTCCTCTTATGACGTCATCGATGATGTCATTGGACAGTAACATAAGCCTCATGATAGAACCACACCAATACCAACATTTTGACATGAATTATGTTGAAATTGGTCTGTTAAAATGAAGTTATAAGCAAATAAATTTCGTCTACCCCTAAAACATTGACTTTTAACGAAAAATGGGCGGGGTAAAAAAACTCCATGAGGGATACCTTGAGACCCAACATTTTTCCGGTTAACATGCTTTTCCAAGTCACCAGGCCCAGGGTAAATTAAAATACCAAAGAGAGTTAATAGTGCGGGGGCGGGGGCGGCGCATGGGACCTCCATCAGCCCAGCCCGTCAGGGTGGCAAGGTTGGTAGAGGCGTGAGCTCGCAATGTGCGCGTCCCTGTGCATTGGGTCAGCGGTTCGAGTCCGCCTAGTTCGTGCTGACATGGCGGCGCTTTGTATAGTCAAAAACCTTGTAGTTGTACTTGCAAAGTGTCTAGATATGATGAAAATCTTATCATATCTTCCATCAGCCCATGGCCTACTACTGCTTGGTTAGCATCTCACTCCACTTTTGATGATTTATGAACTTATTATCTTAGTTTTCACAAAGTAACAACCTATCCTTGTCCAATGCACCACATCTCGGGAAGATCCGCTTCGAAAGGCTGTGCGTTAAAATGAACTACTGCACACCCTTTCAATTCCCTTTTCAACGCCCTATTAAATTGCCTCATTGACCCTATCGTAACTCAGTTGGCTCACCAGGTGATGTCTATGAGATCGATTGGCTTTCTAGACTCTATCATACACAATCCTACCTGACTGCCATATTTTTTCTTATGTCGTCTTAACCCGGAGCCCTATCCCTGGGTGTTTTTTTCACCCAACACGCCGTCGCTGCGTGACTGTCACAATGTCACATGGTGCGTGGAGATAGGAGTCTGTCCCTCCCAGTAGTCCTCAGTGCGTGTCAGAACTTTGTAGTAAGAGGTGTTGTTCTCCTGTGTCTCTATTTTTGGAATATTTTTTATCTGCGATTCAGAAATGTTTTCCATCAATGTTTATCTGGTTCTCGTGGCGTTTTGGTTTTTTGCTTTGGTTAATTGGTGACGCCCTCGCACAGCCCCGGGCACGGGGGTTGCTGAGGGGTCACTTCACCACTGCCCTTTTCAACCCATTAGTTGCGGGAAAATTGAGTCGCACGTCCTTCTGCTGTCTGAGATGAGTTTAAAGACGACATCTGGAGCGGGTAAACCCCCATCCATCGGTTTTTGAGCGAACCGCCATCATGGGTGCCCCCCATGTCCTGCTGATGGTGCTGGGACTCTGGCAGGTTTTAAAGGCTGCGTCGCCAGATCCCGCCTGATATTTGGGCCCTAAGCGTATGCTGCAAAAGGAGTCTTCACAAGGTGGGCAATTGCCCAATTCGATCTGGCCCTTTTTGCACAGAACATTGAAAAGGGGAGTAAATTAGCCCGAGATTTCGGTTCCTGGCGTACAGCTCCCTGGGGGCCTGTGCTTTGAAGACGTCTTTTTTGGTACATTCCACGAGTCCCGATCTTTGAATGCTTGAAGATCGATCATTCGCTTGCACAACTTAAAAGCCTTTTTTTTCCTTGGCTAGCCAAGCACTAACTGTCACACCCGCTCCTGCATAAAACCCTGGAAATGCCTGCAAATTTCAGCCCCCAAATCCCGCACCACTTTGTTAAACAAAAGCAGAACCATCGATAGTCACTCTTCATCGACGGGGAAAAAAGGTTCGATCAGAATGATTGACTTTGGGAAAAGTTGGCTGGGGTATTGGGGTCGGGATTTTTTGCAGTGCATTGCCAGGGCTTCAGCAGGGAGCGGGTGTACCTGTTATTGCTCGGGCTACCAAGGAAAGATAAAGGTTTTAAACTTGTGCAAGCAAATGATCTGTATTTTCAAGCTTCACAGATCGGGGATCTGGGGAAGTCCAACGACTCTTCAAAGCTTCAGGCCTCCACGTGTCACTGAAACCCGAACACGAAGATCGGGGTGCTATTCACTCCGTTATCACTTTCTGTGCAAAAAAGGGGCCCCAATCGAAATCTGGACAATGCCCCCTTTGTGAAGACCCTTAAATGCAGCTACGCTTAGGGCCAACTATCAGGCGGCACTGGCACCACCTTAAAAAACCTGCCGACCCCCACACCATCAGCAGGACGGGCGGGCCTCGTTTAGGGCGGTTCGCTAAAATCCGATGGATGGGGGGTCTACCAGCTCCAATTCGCCCCTTGAATCTCACTCATGCACAGCAAAAGGACGTGTCGCCCATAAATTGCCCCTGATACTAAAGGGGTTGAAGTGCACTGTTGTGTGTAACTGCGGGGGATGCTCCAACAGGGTGCAGGATGATGCTTCGTGGCCGGATCCCAAAATACTCTGGGGCGCTCTGTATTAATTTTGGGTTTGCACTTATTTGTATAGCTATTTGTTCTCTTTTATAATGCCCCAAATTGCCTAAAATTTTTATAGACGATAAACGGTTTAGCAAATGTATAATTTGGAAATCATACCGGTGTTATTTGAAAAAACATACATTTCAATGATACCTCCGCTTCTTATTAGAAATATCATCGTATGGTGTTAAATCCTCCATACGTCTTTTCCAAACCTTAGTAATAAATAAAATTTAATTGGGGCCATTTTGAAACCCAAGATGGCCCCACATGCAGATTTCCTAAAAACAATTTCCCCCCGTTTATTAGTATCGTATGTGTTAAATCCTCTCCTCACATCCTAATTTGGGTTTATCGTCAAATAGAAAATGCCAGCGCGGCCTAAGTATTTTTTGCCTCTTTACTATTTTTTTGTAAACTAGGGGTGGATGATATTTTGTACTTTTGGTTTTTTTAGACAAAAACGGTGTAGCAAATCATATTTGGAAAATCTCCTGTTGTTTCACAAAAAAAAGTACAATTAAATATAAAATATTAAAAAATATATTTTTTTTTTCGAAAAATTGATTTTTATAATATTAAAATCTAAAACAAATGCTTCTATTATTTTTTTTTTAAGGGTCCTTTGGACTTTATTTGCCCCAAACGCACATCGATAGCAAGATAGAACCCGATCACGTGCAACAATGTCCCCCCCAAAATGGGCATTTTCGACTAGGGGTTTTCAAAGATGGCGTCCCCCCGGGGCACAAAGCTCCGTTCTCAATGTCCATCAACCTTTTCTGCCCTTTGAGACTTGGCAAAGAAAATCATAATGAAAATTACTCCCCCCCCCGGGAGCTTCTTTTGGTCTGGCTCAAGGACTAATTCCCCGGGTTACGTTCCCTTTTAACTATCCCCTTTATGATTTTTATAATGACTCTGGCTACAATCTTTTATATCATTACCTCCCGGAAAGAACCTGTAGATCATGAGGCCACTGGATACTTGTTTAGGCAGCGTCTGTGTTAATTGATTTTCCCGGCCACTGGACCCCTAAAAAACCCTCACTTCCCCGCTTTAAAACCGCCATCGCTGAGGGATAAACTGGGGCCCCAAAAAAGGCCACCTTGTACATACCCTGCTATTCTGTCGGGGCACCAAGTAAAATTAAAATAAATTTTTAAGGAATTCTCCCCTTGCTATTACCTAAACTACCTAACTTATGACACCTTCGTACACTAACTAGTAGGGTACGCCGTATAAAAAAAATTCTTTTTCTCAACTTTGGCATCAATTTTCCCTATGTAAATGGAATTCAAAACTTTTATTTCGTTCCTTTTTTTGATTTGAGAAATTATAACTATGCAAAATCGCACTTTTATTTGGTCCTTATCGAATAATGCTTAAATGGTACCCCTGCCCGGTTGGCCCGCTTATTGCATCATCACCAATATGACCCCAAAATGACTAGCGTGGAAAGCCTTTCTGATCAGTTTTGGTTCATCGGGCACTACTCACAGTGTCACAGCCTCTACTTTGGGCCTAAACGTGCCCCACATGTCCTTCTAGACCAAAAGCAGGGCATGGTCCCCCCCCTGTGGGGGGCCCGAGCCCGGATAAACCCTCTCTGGCCTGCTGCCCCACCACTGCGCCGAGATTTGTCACCTCTTCACGACTCTTTGGTGCCTGGTGTATAGAGAACTCCGAACCTCGTCGGCTTGACCGGATCTCCTGGATCTGACCCCCGACAGTGAACATGATGCCGGCTCGTGCCCTGGCCAGGCTGCCAGCTATCATGTCTCAAACTGGTGGCTGACAAGTTTATCTTGGGTGTGATGCGAGGTCTTCCTGGTGCCCCCTCTCCTCGCCAGCCCCCAGCTTCAAAAACTGGGGCCTGCGAAACCCGCGGTCGTCCCCTCTGACTTGCCATCACGAAGGGGGCACATTATGGGTGCAACCATGTCCCGTCCGGAAGTAGAAGGTCACACTTTTGGGCCCTTTTTGGGCTGCGACCTCATCCCCCCGACTGCGGAGGATGTGCTTGGGGGCCCTCCTCTAGTCTGTGGGAACCCTTTAGCGTAGTAAAGGTTTGAAGTACACCTGCAGGCAGTACTTACTATTTTCCAGGGGGTTCAGTTCTTTGCCAGTCATCCATGCTTTCTGGGCCACATGTCACAACGACTGGCTGTGGTAGCCACTGAGTGGGACACCTTCCAACTTGATCTCCTCGCTCGGACGGGAGAAAGCCCCCCTTCACCGCCCGGACCACTGGGAGGGACCTGCTGGTCGTTTGGGTGTTGACCCGGGTATACCCGGGACTCCGTGAATCTTTTACCGCCTGGCACTCCTCTGAAATCTGCGTTGTACTGCTCTCATTCACGCGGACGCAGACTGCACACTGGAAACCCCTGAAGCCAGGTTAATGAGGTAGGCCCCTCGATGCTGGTGGGGAAAAGGGGGCGAGGGGCAATCTTTTTTTTGCAACCGCATATCTCCAGAAGAGCTTGCGTCCCAGCATCTTCTCCAAAAGGGGGTGAGTACCACCCTTCCACCCCGTGTTGGCCCTATTTAGTCCCTTGCAGTACGATCGTGAGTCGGTGAGTCGTATGTACCACAGATCATAGAGGCCTGGCCCCCTTTAAAGCAGGCTTTTCAGGTGGGCCCCGGGGCCTCTGGTACAAAGTCCAAAGGTCCTTTCCGATGGCCCTCTGTCACTGACACTGCCCCCCTCCCTATCAAACCCGGGGGGCTTTTCCCCTAGCTGTCGGGCACCATCGCCCTGGTCTTTCCTTCCTCCCTCGTACCCAAACCAAAATATTTTTTGGGCCTGATTGGGACGCCCGTATAAAAAAAATTCTTTTTTTCACTTTGGGATGCCATTTTTTATTAAAATGAATTCTAAGACGATTTTATCTTATCAATTTACATTTGAGCAATTCTTACTTCCATCGCCTTTAACTATTTTTGCTATAAATATAAAAGTCCCTTTTTGCATAGCAATAATGCTCAAAACCCAAAAATTTTAACGGCAAAACCCCCTTAAAACAAAATTTTACATAAAAAACCCCTCCCCAAATTTGAAATAAACTATATTTCATTTTCATTGGACCTACGGCGTAACCCCACTAAAGGGTAATCTCGTCGTGGGTTTATGGCTTATTGCTTTAAGGTTTTTTTATACCGTGTTTTTACAAGGGGGGGTTGGTTTGGTGCACTGGTAATGGGTCGAGACGGTACTTCCCAGGGTACCGTCGGAAAAAATAATTCCGGGCACGTAACGTTTTTGTGGCGATTTTCCCGTCCATTTTTAAAAACCATTTATCGGGTTATCTACTATGTACACATATGAGGCTAGTCATGTGACTACACTTTTGAAACCGAGCGTGACTGACACTAGCTCCCATTTTAAAGCCTGTAAAACGGGGCTTTTGCTAAACATGGGATTCCAAAAATTTTCCCCCCAGCCTTTATTTTTACACAGATGCTGATAATTGTGGTAATGTTTTAAAAACAACTGACATTATTAATTTTTCATATCACAATATTTAATTTATCTTATTTTATACCCAATTCTACAATACAAAAACATTAGTGGGGAAAACCCCCACCCCCCTCTTCACCCCCGGGGAGAGGGGAACCCCAAACCCAAAACCCCCCTAAATTTTTTTGAAGAACGCGGATAATTTTTGGGGGATGATTTTGGTGTAAAGGGTTTGTGGGTATTTCACAAACACCCTTTAAAAAAGAAAAAGGAGATCAAAAAGGCTAAACGCCAAACGCACCAATGAGTTTTCGTCCCCCCCCGACTACCCCAGCTGGGGGAGGTGAAAAGCTGCATTTTTTTGGTTAAAAGAAAAGCTGCGGGCCGTAGGGTCTCCCAAAGATTATTCGGGAAAAAGTCCCCAAAAAAATTCCAGCCTGAAGACAGGCGCCCCCCCACTTCAACAACGCTCCCACAGGCGTGGGAAAACTTCAAAACGAGCCGTGGCAGGTTCACAAACTTTTTGGCGGCGCATCGGGCCTTACAGTGTCTGCCTCATGGGGGGCGCGAGCTCCGACAGCAAGGCGCAGAAAAGTACGTCGCCGAAAATTTAAGAAATTTTCGACAAAGCTCCGCAGTAAATCTCCAACGCAGACGAACTGGGCTGTTTTGAAAAAAGAGCCCCGGGGGGAGTCATCACTGCCCAAGAGAAGAGCCTGCCTGGCACAAACCCCTAAAGACAGCCTGACCTGCTACTGTGCCCAACGCCTTGGGGGGTGCAAAATCAAGCCGCTTCTCGTCTCCACTCCCCTGCACCCCTGGGTTCAAAACGAACACATTTCTATTCCCATGCTCCCGTCATGGGCGGTCCAAAAAAGGCCTGGTCACCCGCCACCCCTTTGGGAGTGGATTGCCCCCGAGTTCGCCCCCGGTCAATAAGTTCTACGGGGAAAAACCTGCCTTGCCGCGCCCTCCTCGTGCTAGACAACCTCCCACCCACCTCCTGACCCTTTACCACGACTTTCCGTCTGCGACTTCATACGTAAGTATCTCCCCCCTAAACCGCCACTCAGCCGAAGGACCAGAAAGTCATCGCACATTTACGAAGCTGTACACTAGGTTCTCTTCCGGAAGTGTTCAACGTAACCGCGCACACACATAAAACTGCGTGACTTTTGCAAGGACCGTTTCAACGTCTTCGGAGCCATCCGCCTCATTAAGCAAGCATGGGATGAAGTGACCGTCCGCAACCTCGTCCCCTGCAGGGCAGAAGCTGTGGCCTGCAGCACTGCCGGGGGGTGACTTCATGGCATCGGGCGGAGCCTGAATGAGCCTTTGGTACCTGAGATTGTGTCGCTGGGGCGCAGTTTGGGCCTGCCAGGTGAGCGAGGCGGCGACGCCCAACGACTGGTGGAGAAAACATGGACAGGAGTTTGTCGCAAACGACTTGCAGCACCTCAGCTCACCAGCCAGGAGAGGCGCGAGGAGCGCAGTCGTCAAGAAAAGGAAACAGCGATGGGCGAATTAGCAAGGTGCCCGCGGCTAAGATCAAGCAGTGGCTTCGTACTGGGAAGACGTCCAGGATCCCCTCGTGACCTCCCAAACCCTGACCAAGTTTTATCGTGTTTTAATGGCATAAACATTCTTGAGAAGGCTCGAAGTTCTTCAGGGCCTCCCGTAAAGAAGCAAGTGAGGCAGCAAACCATGGACAAATTCCTGTTTGGAGTGCTAGCGTGCTAAGCGTGCACGAGTGAGCAAACCGCAGCCTGTCCCCAGGCTGCCCTTGACCCAAGTGCCCGCGTGTTTTTCCTTACAGTGACAGTCACTGCAGCCTAGCCCAGTGGTATTGCCATGCGCGACAGCCCCCCCCAGTGAAAGTGACAGTGAGGAGATTGGCCAGAGTGTTAGTGACAGTACGCGGCACCCTCCCCGCAAGGCACTCTTGGTGTCAGTGACAGCGACAGCGACTCTGTTGACCTTGCATAATGGCAAGAGGAGCCTCTCCTTCCAAACAACACTAAGTGTGCTGCTTCATCTCCCAAGCAACAACTATCGACTCTACAAGCTAGCTGTAACTCATCACTTGGGTGAGTACAAATTATTTGTTTGTGTGTGACTTTACTGATACATTTGCTAATGATAAACAGTATGCTATGCCTGTAGGGTAAATGGTATTGTTTATACGCGTTTTGCTGGCCCTTTTAAATGATCGATTTTTTTATTTATCATTTATTTTTCGGGGGGATTTTTTATTTTTTTTCGCGAATAGTCTTTCTAAACCATCCGACCGTGTTTTGCTTCCGATGCGATTTTGGAATGAATTATGGTCGTAAACCATGTACGGCAGTGTAATAAATAATATATATATTTATATATATATATATATATATATATATATATATATATTATATATAATATTATATATATATTATATATATATATATATATATTATATATATATACATATATATATATATATATATATATATATATATATAATATATATATATATATATATTATTATATATATATATATATATATATATATATATATATATATTATATTATATATATATATTATATATATATATATATTATATATATATATATATATTATATATTATATATATATAGATATCTATATTATATTATATATATATATATATATATTATATATATATTGTGATAGACCGAATGTCTATTTTTCGTATTCGTGAACGCGAATGTGAATATTTGGTTTTAATATTCGCGAATGCGAATGCGAATTGCGAATATTACATAATATTACAAGTATACACTATGTTTGATATCATACAGGTAACTGAAAAATTTTGTATGTATTGTAAGAGTTCACCCATAAAAATTTTAATGTCTAAAGGCCGTGTCACACGGACACTTTTTTTTCCGGCATCTTTTGGCATTTTGCTAGCAAAATATGCCCGTAGTGGTTGCAAAAAATGCGCGTTCGCACAGGCGTTTCGGCTACGAGCATCTTCTACTGGCATCTTCCGTTACGCGCAATCAAAACTAACATTATGGATAGTGCAAGGAGACTTCAATCGTATTCAATTCATCGTATTCTTCAATTGAAAAATTATGAATCATGCAAGAAGATGCTCGTAGCCGAAACGCCATGCGACGAACGTGCATTTTTTTGCCACCACTACGAGCATCTTTTGGTAGCAAAATACCAAAAGATATCGGAAAAAGTGTCTGTGTGATACGGCCTTAAAAAAATTCCATTTAATGTTCTATGTTTCCAGGTTGCGGGACGGGACCCACTGTTACACACGAATACTTACATGATAATATCATACATGAATCATTATATGATTCATTATGATATTCATGTATATTGGTTTGGGATTATTCGAGATTATTTCTTGACATCAACTGTAACTCAGCAATATAATTATTATTGCTGGTTCATTTGTAGTCCTAGAAATAATCTCGATAATCCCAAACCACACTGGTGTGACTGGACCCATTACGCAGTAGGCTGCCGCAATACTGGTCTCTTTCAAAGAAAGTTGATTGTGCTCGTGGGTGACAGAGAAGAGCGCGTATACTTACTGCAGTATGGCGCACGAGGCAATAGAGTTGAGTTTCAGTAACAGTGACCTTGAGAGTAGCGGCTGCCAATCTATTTGAAGGGTGGAGAATGGAGGTAGTGTACGAGGAACTGTCACTATAGTCTTGGCTACCAGTACGCCTCCTCACCTCATTCTTTTGACTTAGGGCCGGTTCCCACTAGCCCGCTTGTACGGCCGCCGTACAACAAGAATGAACAACAATGACGTCACAATGACGTCACAAAAAAGTCGACCGCACCGCCGAACCGCTGTACGGCTGCCGTACAAAGATAAAATCAAGTCATCTCTCCCGCTCGCGGTGTCCGCTCGAGCCGAGGTGCAACTGTGCCCAGTTTACCACAAATACCACTCAAGCGGTGATGATGGTGACGTCATTGTTTGGGTGGTGTACGGCAACGGCGGCCGTAGAAGCGCGCTAGTGGTAATCGGCCTTTTATGCTTGTGTAAAGTATAAATGTATTTATAATTATGTTTTGCTTGTGTAATATTATGTCCATGTAATATTTTTCTTATTTATGTAAGTTTAATGATTTGGGCAAAATATTCGCATATTCGCATACAACTACGAGTGCGAATGCGAATGCCAATATTGAAAACACATGCGAATATTCGCCATTGCGAATGCGAATGCGACTATTTCGGTCCTTCACTAATATATATATATATATATATATATTATATTATATTATATAATATATATATATATATATATATATATATATATATATATATATTATATATATATATATATATATATATATATTATATATATATAATATATATATATATATATAATTATATATTATATATATATAGTATATATATATTATGTATATTTCTATCCGGACTAGAACCCTACTGAGGAGAGACAAGGAGAGGTATGTCTGGAGCCTCACTGAGGATTTCGAGGGTCATTTGAACGCTAATGACCTCCGACCCGCCTACCGAGCCCTGACAAGCTCCGTTCCAAGTCTCCTTCTCGGCGAGTGCTATTCGAACAGCAGATGGGCGCCTCGTGTCGGACATGGATGGGCAGATGGCTCGTTGGGCTGAGTACTTTGGGCAGTTGTTCACGGTGGACCCTCCAACTGAGCAGCTTCACACCACTGGTTACAGGCAGTGATGCCGATCCTCCA
>JACEEZ010013153.1:0-42500 GCA_016584305.1 Chionoecetes opilio
AAAATTAAACCCAATATAAAAAACAATATTATCCAAACAAACTATCACTATCACTGTCTCCTCCTGTTATCTTCCTGATACATTTAAAATTGTGGTTTTTTTCCCAAAATTTATGAAATTAAAAGGTGATTTAAAAACATGGTGCCTAGTATAATAAATATTATCATTTATGAAATTAACTATATATTTACAATTGGTGTTGGTTTAGGTGCCAGCATCGCATGTTACTGGCACTCTTATAATTTAGGATGGATCTGGGCTCAATTTTGTAATATTTACTACCTTGATAAAACTGTAAACTAAATTTACAAAAAAATGCTGCCTAAAAGCTTTATTAGCTTCTAATTGGGCTGCTTATATATGTTTATTATAAAATACAATTTTTTTTTACTTTATTTTGTTATGACCTAAATAAGTAAAAATAAAGTGTTTAAAGGGGTTTCAAGTGTTTCTGCCCAACTACAGGCTTTTTTGACGAGGGGGACCGGACAGCGCGGGGGGCCCGGACGCCCCTCACGGAAGACTGGAACAGGTGGCGCCATTTTTAAACCTTTTCCGCCTCCCTGCACCAGTGTCCTCCTGAAGGTATGGCAACAAACTGCGTTCCTACAGGGGCAAGGTGACCATGGGGCTCTCTCTGGCCGGCGCAACCGTGGTTCTCCGAACTGAAGGCCTGTGTCCCCCCCCGGTTCCTCTAGGGGCCCTCGCTTTGTTGGAGGAGCCCCCGGCCAGGCTTCTTTCTACCTTGAAGCTACACGCCTGGATTTTCTCCGTACCTCTCTCCGTCGGAGGGTCTCGGACGCGGTAGCGGAGGACATGTTGGCGGCACTTGCCCCGTCCTCTACGAGCCCAGTATCAGTCTCACTGAAGGCCTTTCAGTCGTTCCTCAAATTCAAGGGCCTCCGCGACGTCTTAAATGGGTCGTCCTGGATTTCCTCCCCTTTCCTGGCCCACGACCGTGGGGGGTCCTCCGCTACTCTCTCCACTCACCTAGCGGCCCTGGCTGACCCCCTCAAATACGGTTAGGGTTTGGTCCTGGACGGCGTTCTGTGACCCTGTTGAAGAGGGGTTTGTTCCACCAAAACCCCCCTCCCTGTCCGTCCTGGTCCCTTCTGGTCCCTGGAGAAGGTTCTCCGTTCCTGCAGGGCGACCAGTTTTGGGTCGGACGCTGCCGGACCTCGCCCCCTTCAGAGTGTCTTGTTCCTGGTGGCCCTGGCTAGGGGGTTTCGGGCTTCTCAGCTGAGGGCGCTGACCCGTTTCCCCCAGTGGACGCCCTTCTCGCGGGACGGCTCCGCTGTCTCCCTCTCCCTCTCGCCCAAGGTGCGGGGTTTAAGAACGAGCGGCAAGACCCCCGTCTCCAACCGTCGTCGTTCCGGCTTGGTCTGCTGGGGACCCGTACACCCCTTGTGCCCGGTTTCGGCGCTCCGGTGTTACCTGGTGCTTCCGAGCCCTGGGCGTGTGACCTGCAGTTCCTGTTCCGCGATCCTGTCACTGGTCGTCCCTCACCACCAGGGGGATTGCCGGCCGGCCCGGGGCGTCAAATCGAGTCGGCGGATCCGGGTCACGCCCCTTTTGCGCCCAATGACGTCCCTGACGGACGTCATGGACGGACGTCATGACGTCATGCCCGGGCGTCAACCATGAGTTGCCTTTCGTCTCTGGCCTTCCTCCGCACCCATTCCTTGGAGAGGGTACGGGAAGGGGGACAGTGGAGTACGGCCTCGTGCTCGTGGCTCGTTACCTGTCCCACTCCTCGTGGACTTCCCCTGTGTTGCCCTGGGACTCCCTCCGTCCGAGGGGGTGGGGGTGGTGGACGCCGGGCCTCCCTTGACGTCTTCGCTTGATTCGGGTGAGTATACTAGTGGTATCGTTTTGTTCTTGTGCAGTTGCTCTTTTGCCTCCCCGCGGGGGCGGGGGCTTCTTGCCCGTCTCCAAGTGGCAGGGAGCTAGTGCACTGCTTAGGGGACCCAAAATGACGGCTTGAAGTATGAAAAGCCTATATTTGGGTCCCTGACAGAGCTAGTGCACGGCCTTCGGCCTCCCACCTCTTCCTTCCCCACCAAATTTTTTAGCCCCTCTCCCTGGGGATGATTATTGGGATGGTTATGATGGTCCGAGCCGGCTGGCGGACAGCCGGCCTCGTCAGGATTGGCACGGCGTTGCCAGACGTGTGTTTCTTTTTCTTTCAGATCTAAGTGTAGCCTGGTTACCTAACCAGATATGGGTATTGGTTGCCTTATACCCAGGTTTGCCCTGGGTGGCGATCTTTCCCTATCCTATAGCTAGTGCCTAGCTCTTCAGGAACCCAAAATAGGTTTTCATACTTCAAAGCGTCAATTTTTAACCCAACGTATGGTTGTGGTGTGGTTGTGGTTGGAATTGAATATCTGGCGAATGGCACCAAACCGCTAGCGAGAGCCTACTGAAGTGGGTCAGGGATGCCACTCCTTGGGATTTTTCCACAAGTTTTTTGAGGTACTATTCATTATTCTCCAATGTTTATCTCAGGTAGCATAGTACCGTTGTCCGTCCGTAATAAATTATTATATATATATATATATATAATAATATCTATATATATTATATATATATCTATATTATAATAAAATTTAATATATAACTATTATATATTCTTATATTATATATTAATATTAGGGTGGAGCGTTTCCTTTTTTTTTTTGTTTTTTTTGGTTTGGGAGTTAGTGGGGAAAAAGTTGCGAAATCACACCAGTATAACGATGTTAATAAAATTAGAGCATACAAATAATTTCTTAAGGCGGGCCCAACGCGATCGAAGTTTGATTTTTTCAAAATTTTCAAATTTATACGTTTTTGCACTTTTTTGGCAAAAAACCCAAACCTTCTTGATTATTTATAATTGCAACTAGTGTATGAAATTATGTGCACATATTCACGCAAACGTGGGTAAATTTGAAGCAGAAATTCAATATCTTCAGTTGGCCCAACTCAATTATGTTAGAAAATGTTTTGAAACTCGATATTTTCATTTATTTCATCACGCTGGGCCATATCCCCATTATCCAGTATGAGTCGTCCAAAAAATCGATCAAGTATACACTATACAATACATGTCACATATTAAACAGCTCTTCGCTATTTTTTCCTTACAGAATAAGGTTCAAATACCCAGAACTCACCACGGGAGGTGGCTGTACTTCGAGTTCCCCCCCCCTACCCCCAACTCCACCAAATCAAGGGCTAGATTGATATCCATCATGACTGAATATTTATAATTTATATGTATGCCCGACATTGGCCCGTACCACGGTACTTACTAATAGTGTTAGCTTCACTTCGTTTTGTACTGGCCTTTTTGACTCAAACGACGGTATTCTTGCTCTAGATGCGAGCCGCGCACGAATGAATCCATCTTTTTAATTGTGTCCACACCTGCAGTTTGAAGCGTCTGTTACGAGTTTTTATTAACTCGCTCTACTGCTTTGTGTGGACACGGGAAGGTTCGTGAACGAAGGACGTTTTTTGCGGATATTTTTGGTTGATCTCTTCGCCCGAGAGAGTCTTTCGTCAGGGGAGGCCCCTGTAGTCACAAGATTCCCCAATCATCATATTGATGTAATCCTCGCAAATCAAATATAAGCTGGAATCGTGAGGCTGGCGTGGACCGGACGGTCTTCTTTGTAAGTGCGGGCTCTCTTAAATTCGCACGCCATCCCAGTTTCCGAACATCTATTCGTTCATCCTGAATCATGCTGACGGGATATTTTCCGGAGCAGCTAAGAATGCATTTCGCTGTATGACTGGCTGAACCACGCTGACGATCTGTCCTATAATCTTTTGGGGAGTTTAAACGTCCTGTGGACATGTTTTGCACCTTTCTCGTACGTGTGGTTGTGATTTAATGCGGAACCACATTGGTGCATAAACTTTCATGATAAAGTGCCCAAATGTGTTCAACCATCCGTAGGATCGTCCGTCCTAACATACAGCGAAGTATTTGGTTTGCTGTCGTGAGCCACCTGCATGATCATCTTTCTGGTTGACGAGCTGCCAGTTCTTCAGAACTACACCAGTTTGAAATTGACTGATGAATTCATAGAGGTTTTTCTGGTCTGTTGCTAACGAATCAGAAGAAAGAAAAACTTAGGTCCGATTGCACTGAGCAAATTCCTTTATTTGGATTTTCCCTCGCAGTCTGCCAGCTGCTTTCCAATTGCGCCGTAAACCCTCGAGGTCCACTTGTTTTTCCCATCGAGTTTTTTTAAAGAGATGGCGGGGAAGAAGTTCGTTACCGTGCACATGCAAACAAACCAATGTAGCGGTTTTACCGAGACGTTCTTCAATATCCTGATAGCACCTCCTTTACAGCCAGTATTTACAGCTGTTCCATCACAGCCATAGCAAATAGAATATCGAAAGATAAGTCATTTATTTCTGCAAAATTGAACAGGCAATTTGTAATGTTACGAGCAACCACTTCCAGGAGTAAAATGACCAAGATATGTTGAATTTGGTTCTGAAAATACCGAGATATGTTTTTTCTGTGACTGTTTTTTCTGTGATGTCTGTCTCCAATCTTTCTGTGATCATTGTCACATCCTTCCTACCATCAAAGTAAATACTGGGCCACATCTCTGTGCTTTTCCCTTGTTGTTGATAGAACGTTTCTGTGGCGCTGTCTGTTTCTTCTTACTTTGCTGCGGTCAATACTTTCGATGAATCTTCCTCTGTGAAATTTGACCAAAAGTCTTCCATTAAGGAGCTCGATAAAAGAGCTGCAGCACGATCTGAACCACCGGTTCTATCACAGGCTTCAGCAAAAGAAGACAGAGTAATTTTTTTTTGTTTTTCTTTATTTGCCTCTTTATCTTCTGATGATTGTTTTTCGCATCAATATCTGATTTTTTTTTGGAGGAACAGAATCCCCATCAGATGATATATTCATGGAGGGTTTACTCGGTGATTCATGAAATTGCTGATCATTTACCGATGTGGTGGTCCTGATCCTGAATCCTTTTCATCTCTGACGTTTTCTTTCACTACGTTTCGCAAGAACATTGCTTGTTTTTTTTATCTATCCTTCCGATATACATCTTCCCCTGTGTCCTCTGATCAGTAAAAAATGTTTCCTCTAATACAGGTACTTTCGAATCGCGAGGACAGTGACACAGTGGACGAAACCCCGCATTTACAAGCTGCTATGTCGAAAAGTTTTCTGCGAATTCTCCGCAAATGCTTCAAATTTTCTTCTTGTAACTTTGCACATCTTTACGGTCTTTGTAACATTTTAAAAAATTTTTTTTACTTAATTGATAAGCCTCAATCATGGTCACGATGCGTGGCTTGATAGTTTGGGATTGATGCTCTGGGGTATATTTCCCTCAATTTTTCCTCGACAATAGTAGAAATTGTTCTCACTGCAGGATCTTTAAATTTTAACCCTGTATCTTGCAGTCGTACCTTTGCCGAAGAAACATTTCATGACATCCCTGTAACTTGGGAGTTGATCTCCTGTGAATCACAAGCACTGCCCCAAAAATCGGAGACGAAAGTTCTAGTCTAGTGCTACCGCAGCAGATGCTGCCGACGCCCAAACCTGCCATGATAGCGTGAGCGCAACACAGCCTTCACGTACGTCGTAACAGTGGAAGTCAAGAACAGAGTTGCAGTGAGTCCCATCTGGGGAGTGGAGATGTTGACACTGCGCTGGCTGCGGGCAAAGTAATCTCTCAGCCGTGAGCTCTTGTTTATAAGCCCAGCGCACGGCGGGGCAGTTACGTACTATTGGTGGTTGGTGTCGCGGTAACTGCCGCTGATTGGTTAGAAAAAGCGCGGCACTGATTGGTGGCAAATAGAATAAGCGCGGGGCTAAATGGTTGAGAAAAGCGCGGCGCTGATTGGTGACAGCCACCTCTCCGTTGTGAGTTCTGGCCTATTTCATACTGGATATATGTGTCAGTTGTATCACTCATACTGCTCCTGCTTGATGAATAAACTAAAATATCGAGTTTTTAACATATTTTTCTACACATAATTTTAGTGGGCCACCTGAAAATATTTGAATTTCTGCCTTTAAAATTTTTCCCACTTTACGTGAAAACGTTGCACATATTTCATACACTAGTTGCAATTTATAAATAATAAAAGGGTTGGTTATTTGCCAAAAAAATGCAAAAACGTATAAATTTTTAAAATTTTGAAAAATCAAACTTCGATCGCGTTGGGCCGCCTTAAAAATTTTTTGTATGTTCTAATATTTTAACAGTGTTTTTACTGGTGTGATTTTGCAACTTTGCCGCACTAGTCGCAAACGTTCTAACAAAAAAAATGGAAATACCCCCCAAAAACGCTCCACCCTAATATATATATATAATATATTTATATGTATATATAGTTTTATATGTGTATATGTAAGGGAAAAACCACTCCCACCATCAGCCGGCTGCGGAGGAGCGGATAATTAGTGGCGCTTTCGATGGTAGCTCGAGCTCGCTTCCCGCCTTTCCTTCAGACTCTGAGCGTTAAGACTGTGAAGGTCAGCGCCGTAAACGTCTGGTTCCACGAGGCCTCAACCCATCACTATCTTGCTTGTGAGGACTTCCAACCGAGGTTAACTAGGCCTCCAGGCATCCGGCATTCCAGATCTGAGTAGGTTTGGTGCCGACTGGAGCAACATTCTCTCCCCTGGCCTCGGGGTTTTTGGATCTACTACGACGAGGTGCCTCCACTTCTTCCGTTTTCGTTTGGTTCTAGTGCATTGGTGAGTATATGTACCGTGTCTTTCCCCGTGTCACGGAGGACAGAACGAGGAAGGGTGTTGCGAAGCCTCAGTGGTAGTATCTTTGTGTTTATTGGGTTGTATTGTTTTTGCGTGAAGGAAGAGGAACTTAAATCCACCAGTCCCCCCTGTGTTTCTCTCCGACACCATTTGGTCCATCCCCGACCTGGTCGGACGCGTCCTGGATCTAAGAAAACGCACGCGACCCTTAACATCTCCCGTCAATGGTCGTTTTCCCTTACAGTGGCGACCTCTGCCAGGATAACTTGAAGCGCGTAGCGCACCTTGGGTGGGTGTTTGGTTAAAAAGGTGCCAAGAGGCACTAGTGTGTTGACCCGTACTTCGACAGTGGCAGTTATTGTACGATCGCCATTATGTGTATGGCCCTTTTGGGTGCCGTGCTGTGTATCGTGACTGTGTGTCGGAGTGTTGTGGTATTGCGCTCGACGAGCGCGAGACTAGGTGCAGGCCAAAGGGCCTTCTAGTCTACCCCGGTTAGGTGCAGGCTGTTTAGCCTTCTAACCACCCCTTGTTCTGTGCTTGAACAAGGAGCCGCTAAGCAGAATGCTTTCGGCTAGTTTATGTGTCTACAGAATTGACCAGCCAAGGTTTAGGACGCCCAGTCCTCACCGCCACCTGTCGGTGTTTCAGTGCAGTCTGTGTACTGCCAGTTTGTGTTTGCTGTGTGTGTTGCACGGAGTGTTTGTTGCCACCATGTCTAAGTTCTCTACCCTCGAAGAGCTCAGAGTTCAGGCAACGTCACTTGGCCTGTCTGGAGATGACCTTGGCAGGTTCATCCTCCAGCCACAGGCCTACGAGCAAGAGGAAAGAGCAAGAGAGCGTGAGGAGAGTAGTCTTGCCGTTAGGTTGGGGAGCTGGTTAACCGGAAAAGCGGCAGAGATGTATTCTTCCCTCGACACTAACACCATCAGGGACTTTGCTCTTCTCAAACAGGCACTGCTGACTGGTTTCGACAAAACACCGGAACGCTATCATCAGGACTTCAGGAGGTCACCGCGCTCAAGACAGCAGTGGAGAAGGCAGACACCGGGTGTCGGTGCGCAACGTCTACCCTTTGGACTCGTCACTGCCTGTGCTACCTACATCCGAATGATGCGCATCGTCCTCGCAGGTCTGTCAAATGTGTCTTTCTACTTGGACAACATCTTTGCATATTCTTCAGTTTGATATCAAACTTGCTCCGCCCTTCCAAGCTGTCTTCGACAGGATCAGGGCCCATGGTCTCACCCTCAAGAGCTCAAAGTGTCACTTCGGGTTCCCTTCCATCCAGTATTTAGGATTGATGTAGGCTCTTGTTTAACTCTCCTGTGGGTTTTTTTAGGTGGTGTTTCTCCGCCCAATCTACCGAGGGTAGACTCTTGATGGGGGGAGCAGTGTAAGGGAAAACAGCACTCCCACCATCAGCCGGCTGAGGAGGAGCGGATAATTAGTGGCGCTTCGATGTGTAGCTCAAAGCTCACCCCCGCCTGTTCCTTCAGCCTCTGAGGTCGTTAAGCCCACGAAGGTCAGCGCCTTACCGACCTGGTTCCCGAGGCCTCAACCCATCACTATCTGCTTCGTGAGGCTTCCAACCGAGGTTACTAGGCCTCCATGCATCGGCATTCCAGACTGAGTAGGTTTGGTGCCGACCTGGAGCACACCTCTCTCCCTTGGCTGGGGTTTTTGGGATCTACTACGACGAGGTGCCTCCACTTCTTCCGTTCGTTTGTCTCTAGTGACATGTGTGAGTATATGTACCTTGTCTTCCCCGTGTCACGGAGACAGAACGAGGAAGGGTGTTGCGAAGCCTCAGTGGTAGTATCTTTTGTGTTTATTGTGTTTTGTATTGTTTTTGCGTGAAGGAAGAGTGAAATTAAACTTCCACACAGTCCCCCCTGTGTTTCTCTCCGACACCCATTTGGTCCACCCCATACCTGCTCAGACGGTCCTGGATCTAAGAAAACGACGCGACTCTTACCATCACCCATCACGGTCGTTTTCCCTTACAGTATATATATATATATATACTAGCCGCAAAGCCGCCTCCGGCGGACTTTTTGGCTAGCTCCGCGGAGGCTATTGTGGTGGGCCTTCGGCCCACCACCTGTGTTTGGTGGGCCTTCGGCCCACCAAACACGACTCTCCAGATCCCCTTCTAACTTCCGAAATCTGGATGTAGAAATGTATTATTCCCCCACCCATTCACTCACCCATTACCCATCACCCCCACCCATTCATCACCCATTACCATCACCACCCCCATTCACTCACCCATTACCCATCACCCCCCACCTATTCCTCACCTCACCCCCAAACCATCACCCCCACCCATTCACTCACCCCACCCACACCCATTACCATTTACCCCACCCATTCCTCACCCATTACCCATCCCTACATCCTCAATCCATTCCATCACCTTAACCCTACATACTTTCCTCAATTCTCGCAACCCACTTTTTTTTCACAATTATCGCTAATAGGCTGCTAAAAAAAAAAAAAAAAAAAAAGTGATCGAATCATTCATAAGTGGGCTTATGACCTTCCCCTGGTCAACCCGGTTCCAAAAATGTGCCATATGAGGTGATTGCGCCACGGGGGCGGAACCTATAACCAGACACACAACACCCACACACACACACACACACACAAAACACCACACACACACACACACACACACACACACACAGACAGACAGACACACTTTCGCTTATTTTTACATTACCCATCACCCCCACCTATTCCCTTCACCCATCACCCATCACACCCAACCCATCACCCCCACCCATTCACTCCCCCATCACCCCACACCCATTCCCCATCACCCCACCCATTCACTCACCATTACCCATCACCCTACATCAAGGTTTCCTCAATTCTCGCAACCCACTTTTTTTCTTCACAATTATCGCTAAATAGGCTGCTAAAAAAAAGAAGAAAAAAGTGAATCGGATCATCTCATAATTGGGCTTAAAACCTTCCCCTGGTCAACCCGGTTCCAAAATGTGCCATATGAGGTGATTGCGCCACGGGGGGCGGAACCTATACCCACAAAACCACACACACAACACACAGACAGACAGACAGACAGACCAGACACACTTTCGCTTATATTATTAATATATATATATATATTATATATAATATATATATATATATATATATTATATATATATTATATATAATACGGTACGGTACAACGGTACCTATGCTTACCTTGAGATAAACTACTGGAGAAATACTTGAATAACCACTCCATAAGTCCCAAAATAGACAAAAAATATCCCAAGGCCATGGCCTATATCCCAAGATCTTGGGAAAAAAACACAAGGAGTGGTATCCCAGCGTAGATCGTAGTTAGGCAGATGATGGTGTGTGTTTTCGAGGGCTGACATCAAGGCGTATATGTGACACAGTTTGTAGACTTCTACGAATGTTGGCGCGGTTTTAGTATGCTTTTTAAAATTGCGCATCCGGAAGGCATGCCGCAGTCGCTCAGAAGAGCCTTCCGGAATGCATGCCGCAGCCCACGGGTTAAGTGACGGTAAGGAAGGACGTTTAACCCCTTCACGTCCAGATCTTTCCTTTGCTATATGAAACCGTCTGTTGTTAGCCATAAAATTATGAAAAAGCAACTAAATATACCAAATAAGTTAGTTGATAAAGATACTAAACAGGTCATATCTATAAAATACTACTTATATTCACTTAAAATCGTCTTATGGTAGTCAAATTACAATGGAAATTACGTCATGGGCCTCAAGGGGTTAAGTGTGTGTGTGTGTGTGTGTGTGTGTATGTATGTGTGTGTGTGTGTGTGTGTGAGAGAGAGAGAGTTGGCCCACGAAAGGTAAAAGAAGAAAAGAGCTGATGCGGTCAAAGATAAGATGGAGGGGAGGAAGGGAGAATAGGAGCAAAGAGGAGGAGGAGGAGGAGGAGGAGGTGACTCTCAACGTGGGCGAGTCTGGTTATGAATATTCCTCAAGGCAACACATATGAGTATGCATAGTTCACGCGTCATATCAGTTTTTTTTTCTCTCCTTCTCTCTGTCTCTCTCTGTCTCTCTCTTTATACCTTTTCAATAAAATATGGATACCAGATTCATGTAGAATTTCAATCTTCATCCATTACTAAATTAGAAAAGCAATTACTAATGACCAGGTATGAACACAATTCTTATGGTGGTAGAAGCATTAATGACGACCACAGAGCGAGAAATATTAGCTTGTTGTGATAAAGGTTGGTAGTACCATGGTGGTGACAGTATTGGAAGCGATAATATTCAATGAATAAAAGGTCATTGGTCAGTAACACGTCCATGGTCCTTCATTACCTGTACCTTTGTCTGACGTGGTTGTTAAGGTCCGCTTTAGAACGACAATGAAATCCCATTATTGGGTTATATTTGTCTTTTCTTTGATTCCACTTTGATTCCTTGTCTTGATGATGATGACTTTACGCTAAAAGTCTAGAGTTAAACACACATACATACACATACAGAAACACATAACAAAGGCCTGTATGATAAAATAAACTGTTCTTATACACCATGTACAAGAAGCTCCCGTGCGGACGCTACCATTTCTATAATTATCATTACACACAAACACGTTTCCATTAGCGATTATTAGTTTTTACCCAAGCACCGCCACATTCACGGTTAATATCTTAGTATGTCGACCACTGAACATGAATACACAGCAAGGCATATACTTTCAAAACTCACGAGACTCGCTAAGTGCAGAATTGCTAAACAGGCAACGTGAATACTGAAAGTAACCTAACCTAACCTAACCAAAGCTAACTAAGGCAGTCTTCAATACAGAATTTTTTGCCAACAGAAAACACGGTGAAAAATTATCTAACTCAACCGGACCTAATCTGTCCTAAGCACTCTGTTACTAAGGAATTGCCCAACAGGGAGCTTAACAAACAGTGCATTTACAGTCAAGACTATGTGATAATGAGCAGTTGTTTCACTCTGATTTGTATATTCCTTTCCCTAGTAATCACCTATCGCATTCCCTTTGTCCCTCGTGCCGTGAAATGTACTTCTCATAATCAGTGATGTACGAGGAGTCATCCTGTACTGAACAGAGATCCGCAAAGCAATCTATTCTTTTAGCACCTACTTTACATGCAAGACGTTACTTATTTAGAGGCAAGGTATGGCGCACAAAGGGAAGCTCTTTCACTTCATCCATCGACGAGCATTTGGCATGTAACTGGAGTCCCTTTATCCCCTGTGATATATTAATGCCCACGAAACATAATTAAGATCCCTCGAATTAATTGTCGCCTCCGCGGTGTAGTGGCTAGCGCACCTAGCTACGAATTTGCAGGCCCTGGTTTGAATCCGGGTCAGCAAAGTCGGCGGCCAGCACATTCAACTGTTCATCATTCCTTTCGGGGTTGGTCGATAAATGAGTACCTGTGGAAACCTGGGGAAGGTAACTGTGGTAACCCGGCTGTCACACTAACCCTGTGTCCCAGGGTAATGGGTTTCTACCCACCTCAGGCTCAAAGGCTAATGCGACGGAGGTGAGCAACGAGGCCATCCGGAGCATAGTGTATGCCCCCATATTTACCTTACCTTAAATAATAATAAAACAAAAAATAGTTAGGATAAAGTAGTATCTATCCGCACTACAACATTATCATATTCATCCTTCTCTCTGTTCTCAAGTTGATGCAATGTATCCTATCCGGTCATACTCATCCACTCTTCCTGCTTGCGCTTATCCACCTACGTACTTACGGACATACACCTGGAAACACACCCCGATTCCTAAATTCACAGTAAAAATAAGGGCAAATCCAACGTCAAGACACACACACACACACACAGTGTTGCCTAGAGCTAAACATCCCTTATGAATCTAATTAATACAATCAACTATCCTACGTTGCCAATTCCTGGAGAAGCAAGGCAAGGAAGGGAGGGGGGACGGGGTTGTACCAGGGAGAGGGAAGGACGGGGGTCGCCTGTAATATGGAAGGGAGTGCCGAGTTGTGGAGGCGGTGAAGCGGTGAGAGGTTGGAGTATATCACTTTAAGGGTACTCAGTCTCGCACTTACCATCTCTCCTCACGACCTCCTCCTCCTCCTCCTCCTCCTCCTGCTCTTCCACCTGCTCCTATCACTCTTTTTTTTTATATGCCTTCTCTTCCTATTCCTCTTTTTCTTATACTACTCCTCCTCCTCTTTCTCTTCTTTTCACTTGCTTCTCTACGTACTTCACACTTCTCATTCTGTCTTTCGCCTCTTCCTCCTTCTTCAATCGTTGTTGTTTTTTCTTTTCTTCTTCTTCTTCTTCTTCTTCCTATTGCATTTACACTGATCACCTTTCTTCTCCCTACTTTACTTTCCTTCCACCTTCCACCACCTTCCTCCTTCTCCATCTTCTCCTTGCTCATTCTATCTTTCGTCTTCCTTCTCAAACATTCCTCATCACCTTCCTCCTCCCTCCTCGTGCTGCTCCTCATCATCTCATTTTCTTTTCCCATTTAAAGTTTGATTCCTTGTTTTATTCAACTCGTGCTGGGATGTGAAGCAACATACCGAGACAGCGACAGCGACAGCGACAGCGACAGCGACAGCGACAGCGACAGCGACAGCGACAGAGAATATAGGTCGTTTACATAAACGCCGAAATCTCCCATTGCGACACTATACAATACACATACGCCTTCCCTTCCTCAACACCCTCCACCCCAGCTCTGCCCCCTCCCCCTCCCCCTCTCAGTCACAGCAACACAGCGCGGTTCAAGGCTGTAAATTCTGTTGTTATCCTTGACCCGAAACAGCCTGCTTCTGTTTGGCTGTTTCTGTACAGATGATGCACTTCCCGATTACACCTGTCGAGATGAAGGTCGGTTTTCTTTTTCTTCTCTCTCTCTCTGTCTCTCTCTTAAGCTTGTGTATAAGATAACGTGTCAGGACAGAACTGTGAACTTTATATGGTCCCCATCACACTGTGGGATAGCGGGTAACGACGTGCAGATGAACTCGCCAACAGTGCTACGGCTAAGGATGGTGTTGGGTTTCCGTTCCCTCTGTCCCTTGGCCGTCTAAAATCAGAAATGTGAGCGAAAATGGAAACGTACAATAAGAGACATATTGACAGCATGCTCGGTCAGTCTGTTTCTCTCACAAAATATATGGACTTAATAAAAGGGTGTCAACCCCACTACATATTAAATGGACTAATTACTAGGCGCCAGCAGGTGTGTTATAGTAGGCTAAGGTTAGGGTATAAGTACATGTGGGAGGTAGCTGGCAGTGACAACATCAATATGAAAAAATGTAACCTGTGTAAAACAGAAGAGAAGCACACACTCCGCCATTATGTAATGGAATGTCAAGAAATTATCTTTTTTAGAGGCAGGTGTGCCAATGCCTCCTATGCTGGGCTGCTGCACTATTATCTACAACCATGTAACCTTATCCAAGTCAAAAACAGTCACCCAAATCTTGCCAATGCCTCGTAAAGGACTTAATATATACGTAACATAACATAGTCTTTTGTATATGCGTATCTGAATGTAGTTAACAATGTTACTATATAACTTCATTAATCATGGCAATCCTTCCCATGCAACCTGCATGGGGATGCGCCTTTGTCTATTTTGTACCCTTAATTATATATGTATTATGTATAATGTGTACATTATTCACACTAAACGTTTTGATCTGATCTGATCTGTCTCTCTCTCTATCTCTCTCTCTCTCTCTCTCTGAGAGAGAGATTGCATATTCTAGATTCTGGAGAGATTCTGGATGGCAGGGTGACAGGACTCTTCACTGCATCAAGGAAGTGTTCAAAGAGAAAATCCTGGAAATGCGGGGCAAGGAGAAAGGCCAAGCTTGTGGGAAAAATTTCGTCATAAATAACAACTCACTGTAAAAAATTAAAGGTATATAAAGGGTATACAAGGGGTATTCCTAGTGTCTAAAATAGTATACCCTATAGGGGTATATTAGAACTATGATATACCCTTTACACTATAGCCTTTCAAGGGTATAACATATACTTACAATACCCTAACATAGGGGTATATGCAAGGCAAGGAATACCCTGCTAAAGGGTATTCTTGATGATATATATACCTTCGTACTCTATTCCATTATACCCTTAGGTATGGTTACAGCTTATAGGTATACTAGCCGCAAAGCCGCCCTCCGGGCGGACTTTTTGGCTAGCTCCTGTGGAGGGCTATTGATGGGCCTTCGGCCCACCACCTGTGTTTGGTGGGCCTTAGGCCCACCAAACACAGACTCTCCAGATAGCCCCTTCTAGCTTTCCTAAAATCATGGATGTAGAAATGTATGTATTAGCGCCAACCCATTCACATCACCCCCAACCCATTCACTCACCCATTACCCATCACCCCCGACTCATTCACTCACCCATTACCCATCAACCCCCACCCATTCACTCACCCATTACCCATCACCACACACCCATTCACTCACCCATTACCCATCACCCCCCACCTATTCCCTCACCCATTACCCATCACCCCCAACCCATCACCCACACCCATTCACTCACCCATCACCCCACACCCATTACCCATCACCCCACCCATTCACTCACCCATTACCCATCACCCTACATCAAGGTTTCCTCAATTCTCGCAACCCACTTTTTTTTCACAATTCTCGCTAATAGGCTGCTAAAAAGAAGAAGAAGAAAATTGATCGGATCATCCCATAAGTGGCCTTAAAACCTTCCCCTGGTCGACCTGGTTCCAAAACTGTGCCATATGATGGGATTGCGTCACTGAGGGCGGCACCTATCGCGGACACACAGACACACACACACACAGACACACTTTCGCTTATATTATTATAGAAAAGAGGACTTCAGGTTTTAAAAGTTTATTTTACTTTCTACAGACAATTCAAAATATATAAAAACAGAAATTAGCTACATGTTACATACATACATGCAGTATGACGTGAAAACAGCTGTGTCATTGCCAAGGTAGTGGGCTTCGACGACCCTATATACTGTATATATGAGCCCTGACAAAGTCCTATGAGGCAACACCGGCGTGACACACGACCCGTTCTTGTTCAGGAAGAAGTAGGTGAGGCAAGAGATACGTGCTGTTCATCGTGACGGAGGAAGCGGTCAGTCCTAGCAGAGTACAGTCCAGTTGTAACCAGTTTCAACTTTCAAAGCGGCAGACGTTCGTCGCGCTTGAGCCTGAACTTGAGTTGACGGGAAATGTTTATGAAGTATTTTCAGACGTCCACGTAATAATCCAGCTATAAGTGATTGTTTGATTAATACCAGCAAAATCGATGTAAACTGGATTATGCAAACGTTTTTATAATGTAATAATTTCAACATGATACAAAAATATAAAAAAAGATGGATAATTATTAATGAGCCATTTCTCAGATTTTCTGTGTTCCTGTGTTCCTTGTCTATGCGTCTCTCTGTCTACTTGTGTATTTCTGTCTGTCTGTCTCTGTCTATCTGTCTTTCTATCTATATCTTTCCGTTTGTCTGTCTGTCTCCGCTTTTCTATATATCTCTATCTGTCTGTCTCCGTTTTTCTATGTACATAATGTCTACTTGTCGGTATTTTTTTTCTCTCTCTCTCTCTCTCCCCTCTCTCTCTCTCCTCTCTCTCTCTCTCTCCTCTCTCTCTCTCTCTCTCTCTCTCTCTCTCTCTCTCTCTCTCTCTCTCTCTCTCTCTCTCTCTCTCTCTCTCTCTCTCTCTCTCTCTCTCTCTCTCTCTTCACATTGCAAGAGCGAGTCGTTATAATTTTTCTCACACGTTCTTTCGTATATTTTTTTTATTCCTTAATTACTTTTGGCCTTTTTACGAAGCGGCTCACGGCAGCCACGGCGGGAACGCAATGACGCCCCGAGCCGGTGCCATGAAGGACCCGCGCCGCGCACCAAACACACGTCATTACCTACATCACAACGAGACCAACACACGTCATTACCTACATCACAACGAGACAAAGCAAACACACGTCATTACCTACATCACAACGAGACAAAGCAAACACACGTCATTACCTACATAACAACGAGGCCAACACATGTCATTACCTACATCACAACGAGACAAAGCAAACACACGTCATATTACACGAGCCATCATCAACCACAAAACGAGACAAAGCAAACACACGTCATTACCTACATCACAACGAAAGCACCACAGACACATACAAGCAACACACGTCATTACCTACATCACAACGAGGCCAACACACGCTGCCTTCTGCCACGTACTACTTCCTGCACCCTTCTCTCACCTCCACCTTTACCCATTCCTTATATGTATGTACCTACCTTAATAAAATTACCTTAATAACCTTATCCCCTTTTCTATTTCTAGTTTTATGTATCATGTTGTTTTTGTTATTCTCTCTTCTTCCACTTTGAGTCTTAGCCACACCTTCTCCTCCTCCTCCTCTTTACCATCTAACCATCAGATGTCTCCGTTTTCCTTCTCCTTCTCCTCTTTTACCCTTCTCTTCCATATTTAATGTTTTTGCTACATCCTCTTCTACTACCCTACTGTACCTATACGACACACACACACACACACACACACACACACACACACACACACACACACACACACACACACACACACACACACACACACACACACACACACACACACACACACACACACACACACACACACACTAATGAGCGAGTCTTTTATCTCTCTCTCTCTCTCTCTCTCTCTCTCTCTCTCTCTCTCTCTCTCTCTCTCTCTCTCTCTCTCTCTCTCTCTCTCTCTCTCTCTCTCTCTCTCTCTCTCTCTCTCTCTCTCTCTCTCTCTCTCTCTCTCTGTTGACTGTTCATTTGCAGTTTTTTCTTCTTTTTTTCAAATTAATGTATGTGTGTGTGTGTGTGTGTGTGTGTGTGTATACTCAAACTCTGCATGGTGGGCGTGTAAGTGCGTGCGTGTACGTAAAAAAATGGTGCATACACAGCTGCCGCCACCATGACGCAAGAGGGGGGGGGAGGGATGCAGCGGAGGGGCGTTATCGGCGGCGTGTTATAAAGCGTTGATGCATTGCGCTCACTCATTAGACGCAGACTGACGCTAATGAGCCAAGGTGTCCACGCCAGAACAAAGAAAATTTCTAGTGTTTTATTTTAACCACCTTTGTAGCTCTCTATCTCTCTCTCAGAGCGAGAGGAAATCGGTTGACATAGGCGATGTGCCATTATTGTGGAGGAAAGGAAATGTTGTTCCCATATTTAAGAAGGGAGACAGAGGACTAAAGTCAAATTATAGACCCGTAAGTCTAACATCAGTGGTGGGTAAATTATTGGAATCTATTATTGCAAAAAACATTAGAGAGCACTAGATAAACATAGTTTGATCAATGATTCACAACATGGATTCACCAAGGGTAGGTCATGTCTCACCAATTTATTGAGTTTTTATAGGAAAGTTTATGCGACGGCAGATAATGATAAGGATTATGATAGAATATATCTCGGCTTTAGTAAGGCATTTGACAAAGTACCACACGTGCGACTCTTAAATAAGGTTAGGGCTCATGGTATAGATGGGAAGGTTCTTCATTGGATCAGAGCTTGGCTAAGTAATAGGCAACAAAGGGTTACAATTAATGGTTCTAAATTTGAATGGGGACTGGTGACAAGTGGAGTTCCACAATGGTCTGTTTTGGGTCCATTACTATTTATGATTTACATCAACGACTTGGATAGTGGGATTAGCAATGATATCAGCAAGTTTGCTGATGATACTAAGTTAGGTAGGATTATTGGATCACAGTCTGCTGTAAACATATTGCAGGGAGACTTAGATAAACCTAACGAGTGGGCAGTCAGATGTCAGATGGAATTTAATATTGATAAATGCAGCGTTATGAATGTTGGTAGAAAAAACCCTGGTAATAGATACACCAATGTATCGCTGAAAAGATCAGAAGGTGAAAAAGATCTTGGAGTGAGGGTGAGCCCAGACCTCCGACCTAGGAAACAATGTATTGAGGCCAGAAATAGAGCTAATAGAGTATTAGGATTCATTACCAGAAGTGTTAAAAGTAGAAGTGCGGAAGTTATTCTAAAGCCTTATCTGGCTCTAGTCAGGCCTCACCTAGACTATGCGGTTCAGTTTTGGTCTCCATATTACAGGATGGATATAGCCTTGTTAGAAACAGTGCAGAGAAGGATGACCAAAATGATACAAGGGACGCGTAACTTTAGTTATGAGAGGAGATTGAAGTTATTAAAATTACACTCACTCGAGAGACGCAGAGTAAGGGGCGATCTGATAGAAGTTTATAAGTGGATAAAGGGATTTAATAAAGGAGAGGTAGGAAAAGTTCTTACGGCTTTTAACCAAGGTAAAACAAGAAATAACGGATTCAAGTTGGAAAAGCGTAGATTTAGAAAGGAAATAGGGAGGAACTGGTTCACGAATAGGGTGGTGAATTAATGGAATGGTCTCAGTAGACAGGTGGTTAGTGCGGAGTCATTAGGGAGCTTTAAAGAGGAGCTGGATGGGTTCATGGATGGGGATGAAAGGTGGATGTAGGTAGTGTTAGGTGACAAGAACTACCACGTGTAGGCCTCGCGGCCTCTTGTAGCTTCCTTATTTTCTTATGTTCTTCTTATGTTCTCTCTCTCTCTCTCTCTCTCTCTCTCTCTCTCTCTTCTCCTCTCTCTCTCTCTCTTCTCTCTCTCTCTCTCTCTCTCTCTCTCTCTCTTCTCTCTCTCTCTCTCTCTCTCTCTCTCTCTCTCTCTCTCTCTCTCTCTCTCTCTCTCTCTCTCTCTTGATCTTATTACAAAGTTTTGAAGTTTTGTGTGACTAAGGAGGTCGATTTTGTTGTTCATTCTTTTGTTTTTTCTGCCTTAATTTATATATTTTTTCTCATATCTTTTTTGTGTTTGTTTTCACTCATGCATAATTTTGTTCTTCTATAAGTCATACATACATCTCACCACTATGTACATATGTTTTTTTTAATTCGTATCACGTTTATCCATCTTTCACACTCTATTATTACCGTTTGTACCAGGGAGAGTGCGTGGCCAGCGTTGGCATGGCGTCCTTGGAAAGAGAAAGTTACAGAAAAATACAGCTATACACCATCCATCACGCACGCTTCATCGCTTTGTCGGCGGCAAGAAAAGTGCGTGGCCAAAGTCAGCATCGTACCACGGCAAAAGAAAGAAAAAAAAGAAAAATAAAGAAAGAAGGAAAAAAAAAAGAAGTATCCACCATCACTAGAAAGAAAAAAAAGGAGAAAAGATAGTATCCACAATATCCATCACTTCTGTCAAACCTGGAATGGACGAGTCACGCGAAACAATTTCAGAGAAGCGAAGGTGTTCTCTTGCTCTCGAGGCCGTGAAGACGTCCTTTTGGAAAGACGAATATGTGTACGCACGTTATACAATACGCACTGAAACCTTTGTCGTTACATTCATATAAGAGAGCTCATTCCTTTATATGGCAGCACAATAAGTAGTAGTTGTAGTAGTAGAAGTAGTAATAGTAGTAGTAGTAGTAGTAGTAGTAGTAGTAGTAGTAGTAGTAGAAGTAGAAGTAGTATAGGGGTTAAAATGACAGAAGCGAAAAGAGTACTATATAGCAAAAGTTGCAGCACTAATTTTGTTTAAAGTTGCTGCAATAGAAGCGCGTGTCACCCTTGTATTGCACAGCCCGGCGATGCATTCTTTGCAGGAGCGGCATTCACCTGAAGATAAAACTCTGCCGTGTCATATCTGTTTCATTGTATTTCTTTTTTACATCATAGTTATCTAATGTTTTTTTTCATATTGCATTCACTCGCTCCGTTTCACAAGTCCTTCCGTAATTTAGTCCTCCATAACTCGTGTGTCCATCGCCACGTTTCATCTCATTATTTTTCCTCATTGCTTCACTCCATGTTGAATATGACCGGTGTCCTCGTCTGTTCCATGATTGCCTACCTATGTACACTAGGGTGGATCCAAATTTCCATCTTTTGAATTTTTAAATGGCGAGGCATAGGTTTTTTGCTTCTGTTGACACACACTTCACATGCAGATTTTAAAATTTATATTTGAACGTAAAGACGTGTCACCAAGCCATCAAAGTTTAGCAATGTTTTGTGCATGTACGCTTTGTACGTTAGGACACTATTCTGAGCAGGCTTGTTTTCTACATCTTTTTAATTGAGTTTTCTGTTAATTGTTCTTGCAATACTCTACTATATTCTCACAATTTACATTATATGAATATACAGAACTAATATCTATCTCTCTCTACAGACCAAAGCACGAGAAATTAGCAATATGATGGCGAAGAACTTGAAAGTGAAGCATGTTACTAGAAGTGACAGTGAACATATTGTATTTGGACAGCCTGAAAGACTCAAACATAACTGTTTACCCACTTATAAGGACATTATGAGACATTACTTTTATGAAACAAAGAATATCAAAGAGGAACATAAATGTGAAAAAGAACCAGATGTGCCGATTTTTTTCAGGAAGAGTAGCTCAAGTGGTGATTAGTATTTGGATTCAGCATCTACCCCAAAACAATAACTTGAAGTCAGTAACAGACAGAATCTCCAGATACATAGTGCATATAGAAACCAAATCTTAAAGATTCCAAAGAATCTAATGGATAAAGAATCAACAAAAGCAAAGATACAGAGATTTGCTGATTCAAGTCTTAAATTTTTTGTCATATCAAGGTGCCAGTGTGTAGATGTAGAACATTGCCTTTGTCCACAAGCAATTAGAATTCCCAAGACAGAACGAGAGCTTCTGAAAGACCAGCGAAAGCAACGGAAAATGTATATATCTACACTGGATAAGGCAGAGACAGCCAAATTACAGAGGAATCAAGACAGAGAGCAGAAGCTTAAGACAAAAGTAGAGGTGCATGAAAACTCCAAGAAAAGAAGTTTCAATCAACTGAAATAGAAAAACATGGCTTGACTCTGGCAGTGAAGAGTCAGTGGCCCAAGGGGATTATGAAAAACCCAGGATTGAAACCAAACCCAATAAAGTCAACACAAATGCGAACTCCTTTGAGAACTGTTGCTAGAGAGTGTGACAGATACAGCTTGTCTGATAGGGCAGCTGCAGCAGTAGCAACTGTTACCGTACAAGATATGGGCCTCATAAGCAGCACTGACAGTACCAACGTTATCGACAGGAACAAACTGAGACGAGCTAGATCCCAACGTCGTTCTGAAGCAATGGCTGAAAGTGGGAAAACAAGACGAGGTTATTCTCTAAATTTTCATGGTAGAAAAAAATTTGACGATTAAAGCAAGATAAATTGAAGGATGGTGTTTATCACAGAAAGACTGTTACAGAGGAACATATTGTTATCCTTGCAGAACCAGACAAAAAATTTTTAGGGCATGTGACACCAAAGAGGAACAGCCAAATCAGTAGCTGCATCAATTCAAATGTTTTTGAGTGATACAATTTTGACCCTGGGAAACTTTAGCTGTGGGAGTGATGGCACAAACGTAAAACCCCGGGCTGGAGAAATGGAACAATTAAAATTTTGGAGGATCATGTAGGACATGCATTACATTGGTTTGTGTGTCTTTGCACTGCAATGAACTGCCACTGAGACACTTCTTTCAAGAACTAGATGGAGTAAATCATGGACCAAGATCATTACGGGACCCAATTTGGAAAAAAGCTTCCCCACTGTCAAAATAAACCAATTGCAAATTTCACAAATAGATCTGCTATGCCACAACTGGACGATGACATTGTAAGGATCTCAGTGATGACCAAATCATGTATGAGATTTTGTTGGCGATCAGAAAATGGTCATTGCAGTATAGTCTGGAAGCTAGGCAGCCAGGAAAAACTCTGCCATTCTAGATGGCTAACAATGGCAAATCGAGTATGCAGGCTATATATTTTCTACAGCTCATCCATCAGAGAGTCTTGCTAGGATAACAGAGTTTATTGTTAAGATATATGCACCCAATGTGGTTTACCATTAAGTCAAATCCTAATTTCACAGTGGTCCCAGCACATTTTCAAGATGATGAACTACCTAAAGAACTGCAAAACAATGAGTGGAAAATGATACATGCAGTAAATTTAGAGAAAATGCCCATTATGCCACAGTGAGAATTTGCTAGCAGGAAGCTTAATGACAAGGCGCCACATATTCGAGAACTGGCCCTGTAGGAGGATCATGAGAGCCAGGAAGGAAGAACCCCCAAAAAACGCACCTTCCAAGTACCAGAACTAAATTTTGAGGCAAGAGACTATTATTCAATGATTGATTGGAAAGTGGTGTATGAACCTCTAACCAAAGGAATGTGTGAGAGTGATTGTTGGAAACATTCGTGACAAATGTTGCCTCGCCACCAAAATATCCATGTCACACTCAACCGTGGAGCGTCACATCAATCTTATGACCAAGGCTTCAAAAACATGTGATTGGAAACAAAAAAGAGATGGGTATGTTAAAGTAAGATTGAATCAAGGGCAACTAATGCCCACATATAACACAAAGAAAGACTACAAATCCTAAGAAAACAAATGCCTACTGGATGGGAGGATGGGATGGGCATGGTGTGGGTCCATGCAGCTTACCTCCTCGTGGTAGACCTGGGTAGAGTAGACTATAAATTATGTATTTATGCAAATATAATTAAACATGTTTGTTTCAAACTCAAAATAGGCCAAAGGCCTTAAATAATTAAAGTTCACTCTAGCTGAAAGCTGCACACATAACTTTCTCTAAAGGCAAAAATGTTGTATCTAATATTAAAAAAAAAAAGTTGATGGTGACACGTCTAAAATCAACATAGAAAGTTAATATTTTAACAATAAGTTTATCTCATTACCATGCACAAAAATACACCATCGCCGATTCAAGTTCTATGAAAAAAAAAAATCATGTGTTTTCACTCCACCCTAAATTGTACACCCCTGCCCTTCCCTGCCCTGCCCTGCCCCTCCCTCACGTCTGAATGTTGTGCATGAAATTCTTGTGTAATCTTCGTGTAACTGCAATAATCGAATTTTTACGAGCAAACATGTTTTGTATTCTGGCGTCAACCTTCATTCTAGAGACCTTGCCATCGAAACTTTCCGGAATAGCCTGAGATTCAGTTATTTATATGGAAATCAGTTCACACACACACACACACATACACACACACACACACACACACACACACACACACACACACACACACACACACACACACACACACACACATAAATACACGAACACACACACACACACACACACACACACACACACACACACACAAAAACACACACACACCACACACACACACACACACACAACAACCCCACACACACACACACACACACACACACACACACACACACACGTCCCGAATCCCAAGGGTATTATCAATCAATTATCATCACAATATCAATCAATCATTGGGGGAATACGCCGGGGGGCGCGTCGCCTCGCCCACCCTACAACGCCACTCCCGGGGTCACCACGCGCGAGTCCCCATGCAGGCTCCTTTTCCATACCAAGCAGCTTTCAACAAGAAACATCAACTTGCCCCAACCATGAGCCTTGTGGGCGCCCCCTTGGCCTCCTCCACGCCGGATTGTCTCTTACAGATACAACCCGATGGGAAGGATCGGTTTCAGGGTAGCGTTTCACATGCCCATTTAGCCGAAGTTGGCGCTGACGGAATATGCAGGTAATAGGCCTCCATTCAGTCTCACGGTGCAATCGCTGATTTGACACGTAATCATCCCAGTAATACCCCATGATTCTGCGAAGACACTTATTACCAAAGGCATCGATTCGTCTCTTCAAGTCGCTATTTAGTGTCCATATCTCACAACCATAGAGTAGGACAGGGATCATAAACGACTTGAAGATCCGGATCTTTGTCCTCCTGCACAGGTACCGATAACGCCAAATACTCCTTCTGAGCGAGCCCATAGCACCATGGGCTATGCCAATCCGCCGTAAGACTTCTTGATGTGACCCGCCGTCATTATGGACTGCGCTACCAAGGTATGTAAAACTTTCCAAGATCTCAATGTCCTCGCCGCACTCATGAACAGACTACTGTTTCATCTAGTAGGCCTCCAAACACCTGGACCTTGGTCTTAAGCCAGGAGACCTCAAGTCCCAAAGGCTTTGCCTCCTCCTGCAGCGCCTCGAGAGCCATCACCAGGGCCTCCAGCGATTCAGCAAAGATTACTGCATCATCGGCAAAAACAAGATCAGTGATCTTGGCGTTGCCGAGGGATGCTCCACAATCACTTTGATCTACAACTTTGCCCAATACCCAGTCCATACAAGTGTTGAAAAGTGATGGGGCAAGAACGCACCCTTGCTTCACTCCTATATTAACAGGAAAGAAGGTGGATACACCTCCCCCACACTTCACAGCACCCTCAGTCCACACAATATAGAAGGCTGGAAATGGGAGGGTGTCAAGGAGGCGATGCAACACAAGCTTGGTGGACGACCGAGCAGAGCATGAACCCACCAGGCGACAGTGCCCCCTCCTCCCTGACGCCCCAGTCAGCCTGCCCCGTGCAGTGCCTCGGAGCTCGGGGAAGGAATAGCTGCAATAAAGCCCCGCTGGCAGGACAGGTGCTCATGCCTCACCCGGTCAGAAGCGCCAACACCAGTGGCAGTCAGTTTTTACTCCTAACATATATAATAACTTCCATAACTATTACTAGTGAATTACACCTAATATCACACAAGTGTCACACTTATTATAACTCCATATAGGATAGGGTTTGTACTTTTTTATCAAAAAAATCAGGCATTTTTAGAAACATTAAAACAAAAAATTTATCTAGAAAATAATTTAAAATTTTAAAAATTATCTTTTTTCCTTTTTCCCCTTTGGGGCCCCATGAACACCTGCCCCCAAAAAGCCCGACAAAAGATGTCAAAGGAAAAAATCCCAATTGTCAGCATAAATATAGGATCAACAAGAAGGATAAGAAGCCAGAATCACGAGGAGGAGGGAAAAAAAACCCCCTGGGAAAAAACACACTCGCTACAAAAAAATCACCCCTGGCACTCCCGGCTGTCCCAAAAACACGTTCCCAAGACGCCCCCTACCAAGTTTTCATAAAAACACCCCCGGGGTTTTGGTATCATACATAATTGGTTGTAAATTTTTTCTATGTTATTTTTTGGCCCTAAATAAATGGTACAAGTTGACGCATATTTAACTCCCCCAACAAGTCTCACAAAATACCAACTTATAAATGGGGGATAATTGCGGTGGTAATGTTTTTATCAGTCTTCAAACAAAAAACGAGGGGTTAAATCCCCAACGCAGTCTACAACCCCAAAATACAACCAAACCCACCCAGGGGGCCCACAACCAGCCAGCGACTAAAAGGGATTTAAAATACTACAATCAACCCCTACAGGCCGCAACGGGAATCTAAAAGGGAAATTGCAAAACAAACCGACAGAAAATCAGCCGGAAATCTTACTATATCTCAAGTACTACAATCAAAACCATCTCCAAACAAGCACCAACTCCCTACAAAATCTACGATTTCAAACAAGCAACTACAAGAGGGAGAGGGGCGGACGAATCGTCTAATGTTGATCAGCGCTTTCCCGCAGTCACGAGGTTGACGGCACTCCCCCCCAACCCCCCCATCGCTGCCAGGGAACGGGGAATTTTCAGGGTCTACCCGCTTAAGTATCTTTCCCCCCCGAATACCCAAGGAAACTTCTCATCATGGGGCCCCCCGCAAAACCCAAAAAACACAATAAACAAACCCCCCCAAAACATTTTTTATTTCCCTCAACGAAGAAAGGGAAACAACACCCTTCACCCCCCCCCCGGGCAGGGAAAAACGCCACCCCCCCTAACGCCCCCCTAGTTTCCCAGGGGTTTTAACCCCTTTCAAGGGCCCCCCCCCGGGAAAACACCCCCCAGCCGCCCCCCGCCCTTTAAAAAACATGCCCCCACAGCCACCCCAACTTTTACCCACCACCAGTCTCACACTATGGCTTTAAAAGGGGGTGCCACACCAAAAGCTGTTGAGTAATAATTATTATTTTTATTTTGGGGTTTTGGTTTTAAAATGTTGTTTTTTTTTTCTAATGGAACTCTTTAAACCCGGGTTTTATGTATCCAGCGCTGTTTTCCTCCGCAAACCCCGGGGGACCCAACCACCTGTGTGTTTATCATCCTTTAAAATACCAGGCCCTCACCTAATCATTAAACCTTTTTGGAGGGGGAAACAAAACAGCTAAAATAATTTTTTATACAGTATACTACCGTTTTTGGGGAGTATTAAAAGTTGTATTTTTACAAAAGGTTACATTTTTCTTTACCTTTCAAATTTTTGCTCACCCCAGTGACGTTCACATCTACAAACCCCAAATTTCGGCGATTTTAAAAGTAAGAAAATTATAGTGCTATCTTAACCCTAGTTTTACCCTTTAATTTTTCAAGGGGTACGTAAAAGTAAAAACTTTCAGACTCCGTCAGAGCAATTTAAATTTATGGTGCTAAAAACAGACAGCTCACTTTTCCCCCATATTTTTAGGCGAAGTGCAGACCGCATTTTTCCAAAACTTTTTTTACAACACAAGGTAGGAGAATTTTTGTTTTGCTATAAACAACATAAAGGGGTTTCATCCCCCGTTTTTAAAAAGGAAAACGCCCTTATAAACCCTTTTTGATAGTATTTAATTTCGCACGGTTTAAAAACCCAAATTTTTTTGTATTTGTAAGGTTTCCGGACAACTCTTCACATTGTTGTTAAAGACTACAAAAAGTACGACTTTTAAGAAACCCGAAATTTTGTGTTTTATCACAATTCCCCGGAGTCAAACTCCCACCAGTGCCGTTATTTGAGAGCAGGGCAAAAGACAATTCCCCCCCCCGACGGAGGAAGTTTAGCCCCAATCACAACCCCCCTTTCGTTACCCCCGGTTTTCATGGTGACCCCCACACAAAAGGAAGTGAACAGGGTTCCCCCGAAGTTAACATAGTTTAAAACAATATTTTTCCCTTTTCCCATGCCAGAAAAAAGTTAAACCTATCATTACAGTTCATTTCTACAGAAAAAAACATTTACGGGGTCCTTTTTAGTGGGCATTACTGCAAAAGATGATAAAAATAGAGAGGTTTTGTATAGGGACATCTACTTTTTAAAGAAGTTCTCACTGTACCGTCTTCCAAAGACAACAATTAACTGTTTTAAGGGGACAAGGTGCAGGAGAAAAATATTATGACATAGATACATGAAGTTTTTTTGTAATGAAAGAAATCTTTCCTTTTCTAAAAAACCTCCAAATCAGACGAAGGTTTGATAGCAAAAAAATTCCCTGTCATGGAAAGTAGGGGTTCACTTAAAAATGGGGAAATTGGCCCTGCAACCCCTATCTTTTTCCCAATTTTTCACAAGGATTATCACCCTGGACCTCCTGATAGGTATATCGACAATGCGAGGTGAATGCATTGAGGTCTGTCCACACTTACACGGATTAGGTATATGAAAATATATACCCGAAGTCAAAAATCCTTCCCCAGGGCTAACATTTAGTTCTGCAATAGTGCAAGCTCTGAAATAACGTAAATGTAAATTACTAAGCGTGCCCGTAGCGGGCCATTACAGGTGGACAAGCTCACAGTGTAATAGATTCACGAAGTAACACTGAAAACTTGATTCCTGTCTAACCCTACTGTTTCTGTCCTTCGCAAGATTCTGAGAACACCGTTGCCGGTCTAGTGGAAGACGTTTTTCACAAATGGTCGCGATCTCTTTTGAGTATCTCTGACACTGCAGGTGTGAATGATGATTGCGAAACAAGGTTGAGTGGAATTCAAGTACGAGTGAAGACCCTTTGCATGGAATTCAGCTTGTGCAGTGTTAACATATGTACACCAAAACACTACATAGGACCTCATGACCACACAAGATCGCCCCGAGTAAACGGTTACCACTACTACTCTCGACCTGTGGACGGGTGTGGATCAGTAAGGGGTCCTGACAGTTATGACCACCATCGGGATTTAAAGGTTACCAGGGGTCACTGCTGCAGGAGCAATTGAAGGTGTACGCGTCCTACATGGAAAGTACACAATCCGCAGGGATCGAACGGAGCTGGGGCCTGATTGACTGCTGCCTCCAAGGAAAGCGCAGGAAAGGCTGCGGCACCACCCTTTAACCTACACCCTGTGTCCCACCATTCACAAAAACAACATAAATGACCTATCTATCAAGCACTTAACCCTACCCCACAAAATAGTAATAGGTTAGCCATAGATTACAGCTTTCAACTTTCATCACAAATTCCATGCAGTTTTTCTATATTGCATGGTAATCACTTATTTCCGGCCAGCTTCGGCTAGAGGGATGGGTGGGGTGGGGGAGGAGCGTTCTACTTCCTATCACTTTCTCTCCTTATTATCTAAGTTAGTGTAGTGTAGTTAAGGCAAACAGCCTTGTAAAGGACCTATTGGTCTGTTGCTGTTTGTGTTTCCTTTGTAATACCTTGTTAATCCGCCTCCTCTCCTCCTTCCTCCTCCACAGAACGTGGGTCAGTCCCGTCCGCAAATACTATCAAAGGAACTTAATTCAAGCGCCCTGTACAGTGGGGACCTAAGACACCCTGCCGGTAAACCCTACGAAGGTTACCCAAAACTATCAAGGAACTTTAAATTACTCTACACAAATGCCAGAAGCATTATTTAAAGCGTAACGAATTATAGCCTTACGTTGTTGCCAAACGCCAGATATCGTCAGTATCACTGAAAGTTGGCGTCAACACAAAAGATAAACATTTATTAGCTGAAATAGCCATATCCAGGGTATAAGACATTCCTAAATTGTCGCACGCATAAAGCAGGTGGAGGTGTCATTCTTACCATTAAAGAATTGTCAAGCAATCAAAATCGATAAAGTAAACAAAGATCATCAACGACTCAGTCTGCGCAAAGATTAGCTAAACGGTACTGCTAACTATTGGGACAAATATCGTCCTCCCAAATCGAATGCGGAAGAGATTGCTTCCTGTATGCCGAGATAAAGTCAGTTGTGAACAATAATAAACGATACAATATTTGTGGAGATTTAAACCTACCGTATAAAATCTGGAATCAATAATTATGATGATAGAGAAGGTATGCGATGCTTGATATGTAAACGAAGTACAATTGTAAATCAGGTGGTCCGTGAGCCTACAAGGGAAACAGTATCCAGAGTTAGTTTTCACTACCGACATTTGATCTGATTGATTACTGCGATATAGGTGAACATTTGGCAAACAGTGAATCACAGGTAATCAGAGCGGCATAATTGCATGTAGACACACAGACAAATCGGTACTAGTCCCAAATCATAATAAAGCAGATTCACGAAGATTCAGCAGGGTACTAGCGAAGTGATTGGATTGACCTCACTAAATGGTTAATAACGCCGAAAACATGTGTACTGTATTCATAAATAAACTCCAATCCGGTGTGGAAAAACAGTTCCATGGTAAGAAAACGTTTGAACTAACAGTAAAACAGAACCCAAGTTGGATGATAATGAGATCCAACAAATCATTGGCAGTAAGCCACCAAGGTATAAAAGTTACAACGATCAAATGCAGACTGCGATTCTAGAGAATACAAGACGTAAAACGTCGTTGCAAGGGAAAATTAAGTCTAAAAATAAAAAAAAAAAAAAAAAATAAAGCGGAGTATGAAGAAAAAAATTGATAAGGATCCAAATCCAACCCGAAAAGATTCTTTCAATACGTTCGAAGTAAGAAAAAAAAGTCAAAACAAGTATTGGGCCACTGAAATGATAAAAAGAACATCTTGGCTAAATAATAATAAATAAGAGTATGGCGTTCGTACTCAATGATTACTTAATGCCGAATTATTCAAGAAGACGAAGCTCATTTACAGAACCAGTAAACATGTATCGGGACTCGAAAGGGAAGATTGGTAATAGGAGAGATAACAGTAGACGAAATATCAAAGTATTTGCAGAAAACTGACCCAGCAAAAATCCGTGAGGGGTGGACGAATCTCGCCGAGACTACTTCGCGAATGTCACAGGTCAACTTCGCTCCCATAAAGATATTCTCAATATCGCTAAATGGACAAAAATGTTTACCTAGTATGCGGAAATTAAGCAAATGTTCCACGTATTCAAGAAGGGAGTAAGAGCCTAGCAAGAATTATACGCCAATAGTCTAACGTCCGTGATTGTTAAACTTATTTGAGAAAATATTGCGGGAAATAATTGTGTCTTTTCTCGATCAAATAACTCAATAATAAAAATCCCAGCATGGATTCGAAATAAGAGATCCTGCTTAAACAAACATACTCGTTTTTTAAGTATTTAGTAAAACGGACGCTAAAAATTCCCTCGGATGTTAATTTACCTTGATTTCAGAACCGCCTTCGAACATTTCCCCATAAGCAACTTTTGACCAAGCTAAGGGCACATGCTTAGGAGAGCAATTATGTTCATAGATTTGGCGATTGGCTTTCAAATCGCAAACAACGGGTAGAGTAAATGGCGGAGGGCATCTAATTGGGTTAGATGTTACTAGTGGGTGCTCAGGGCCTCGGTCTTGGGTCCTAATCTTATTCTGATATATATCAATGACTGGACTGGCGGGACTTGTATCTAAGGTATCGAAATTTGACAGATGACACCAAATTAGGCCGGTAAAGCATATACTAGAGAAAAACTGCGAACTCATACAACTGTGATCTCGACAAAACTATAGATTTGGAGTGATAAATAGCTATTAAAATTCAATTCGATATATGTAAATTAATGCATATAGGCAACGATAAACCTCAAATTATAAACTATCAAATGGCAAAATTAATCGCACGAAGTACAGCAGGATAAAAATTTAGGGGTCACAATCAGGACGATCTTAAAACCAGTCCGCATTGCCTAGCTGCCCGTAAAAAAGGCGAATATGATGTTAAGGTTCATAAAAACGCAACTTTTGAACATAAAACTCCGAAAGAATGACACAATTATACACGTCCTGGTTAGGCCGCACTTAGATAATGCCGTTCAATTTTGGTCGCCTGTTCGTAAAAGACAAGCCAAATTGGAATTCAGTGCAAAGAAGTAGAAACCAAAACCAAATTCCAATCGTGTGAATCATCTTATGAAGAGAGACTGCGGAAAAACTATAATATGTTTTCCTTAAGGTTGGAGAATCGCTGGGGACTTAATAGAAAACTTTAAGATCCTAAAGGATTTTGATTTATTAATCAAGAAACCTATCGAGCTTCTCCTCAAGTGACAACAAGAAAATACTGTGTGTAAACTAAAACGGGTCAAACGTTGCATCACAGATCTCGTAAAAAATTATTTCAATGTTAGAGTCGTGAACGGATGGAACAAGTACAGCAAATGTTGTCGGAAGCAGCACAATAAAAATACATTTAAAAACGACTTGACGCGCACTGTAAAGCAAATGGGTATTGATAGTGCCCGCGAAATTTCATATTTAGTCCCCGGATCGGATAGTTTTAGTGGTAGTGGTAGTGCAGTGTTAGATTTCATATCCTATATTCTTCACTACGTAACTTCCAGTTCCTATCTTATTTAGGGACATGGTATCATTTCAATGTTTCTTACATGTAGTTGATAGTTAGTAGTATGTAGTTCAGGCAGATTACCCTCATCATGGACCATTAGGTCTCCTGGTGTCTGTTATTCCTATGCAATCCTATGTAAGAAAATCCTCCTCATCCTCCTCCTCCGCCTTCCTCGCATCCTCTTCCTCCTCCTCCTCCTCCTCCTCCTTAGTTCCTGATTATCGAAAGGCAGCTTCAGCAAACTAAAAGAAATCTAACGAACACCGATGGACTGTTATCTCCAGAAAGTAACGGACATAAATGAGCATGGCATGAATTCACCGTAAGCTTAAATTAGCAATACAATCCTCAATACGATGCGATACAGGCGATCTTTTCAAAAACATTAAACCGAAATGGTGGACCCGCGAAATCAAGAAAGCCTTACAGCTAAAAGCGTGCATATGAAAAACCACAAAGAAACACAAAAATGAAGACGACAAAACGCTTTGATCAAGACAGAATTAGGGACGAAAATACGAAAAAACTCATTAGCAGAGCAAGAAAAATTTTGAAGTACGTTATTGCCGAAATGAGCAAACAAAACCCTAAAGAATTCACAGGTATGTAAAAAGAAAAAAGTTAATGGACGGTCAAACCATAGGACCGTGGAAATGGAAAAGGCGAACACACAGAAAATGAAGTATCTATGCGGATACTCTAAAAAACTTGTTTGCATCCGTCTTCACAGTAGAAAACACGGCAAAATCAAACCCTTCCCGAAAAACCCAGAACAAAGGTACTTGGGCCCTCAGTACATAACCTTGCAGGAATGGAACAATTTGCTCGCGATAAATAACATGAAAATTAACAAAGCTAATGTCCTGAAAAATTCGCCACGCATATTAAAAGAAGCAAAGAACGAAATAGTAAACCACTTTCCATCTATTTTAATAAGTCTTAACCCACCGGGAAATGACCGTGCGAATGGGAAAACTAGCAAATGTCACACCCATATCAAAAAAGGAAGCAAGTCACAGCCCGAAACCTATCGCCCAATCAGTATAACATCAAGTGCTGAAAATTAATGGAATCCAATCATAAGAGACAAAATCGTGAAGTTTTAGAGAAATGACATAAATCAAAGATTCGCAGCATGGATTCAGAAATAAAACGCTCATGCCTCTCAAAATTACTTGATTTTACAATAGTGTATTTAAAATGTTACGACACACGAGGGCAGTAGACGTCAGTTTACTCGATTTTCAAAAAGCGTCGACAAAGTTCCTCATAAGCGGTATGCATGAGCAAAGTAAAAGCTCATGGTATAATCAGGCCATCTTTCAAATTGGATAGAAAACTGGCTGTCAAAATCGTAACAAGGGTGAGTAATAAATGCGAAATTCTTCTGACTGGACAGTTGTAAAATAGTTGTGTTCCTCAAAGGATCAGTTCTCGGCCCTTATCCTGTTCTTAATATAAATAAATGACCTGACGAGGGGAATCACAGGCAGGATTCGAAATTTGCTGTTGACACGAAAATCACAACATAGCCTCTACAGAAATCTCAGCGCTCAAAACTCATACAAAAAAACGACTTAACACGCTAACAGACATTGTCAAAACATGGCAAATGAATTTCAACTGACAAGGTATGTATCGGTAATAACAACCTCATAAAAAAGTACGTGATGAACGATTTCCAATAACAAGTGTTGATAAAAGAAAAAAGATTCAGGCTTTATAGATCTCGAAAGATCTCAAACTGAATAACCAAATTCTAGAGGTAGTCAAAAACTGCAACTAAATGGTTGGCCTTTATTGGACGAGCTTTCAGTTTCAAATCTGAAAAAGTTATACTCACTCTTTTAACTCGCTGTTCGCCCCCATCTAGAATACTGTGGCAGTCTGTCACCTTATTATAAAAAGGACATAGCATAAACTAGAAAAAATACAGCGCAGGAGTACCAAAATGATACCCTAGATGCGAAATAAATAGTACGAAAATCGGATCAAAGAACTTAATTATTCCCACGAACAAAACGAAGGATAAGAGGTGACCTCATCGAAGTCTTTAAAAAATCTTCAATGGATTTACGAACGTAGTCCCATAAAATCTTTTCACGATAGACAGGTCAAGCTCAAATAGAAACAAACGAAAGGATTTAAAATAAGCAGCGAAAAACGGTTTGCTACGAACGAAGCAAATTACTTCTTTCCACCAAACCGTGTGTAAACGTTGGACATGGGCTGCCGTCAGACGTAGTAAACTCAGTATACCAATCAGAATCATTAATAATCGCCCGATAAAATTCATATCAAATCCCCGGTTGTCACTGTTTATTCTCGGAATAATAAATTTAATCTCGCCGGCTCTGATATACTCTCATTGCGTAAAATGATTGGGAGTCGCGGTCTTACACAACCCTCCCACACGTTCAGACAGCCCGAGAAACGGTCCACTACTACAATACTTTTTGACCTGTGACGGGCTTGAGTTCAGTAAGGGCCCTGTCAGTTAGTGACCACCATCGGGATTTCAATTACAGGGGTTTCACTGCTGCAGGGGAATTGAAGTGCACGGCGTCCTACTTGGAAAGTGCACTACCGCAGTGGATTGGAAACGGAGCTGGGCTGATTGACTGCTTTGCCTCCCAGAAAGCGCCAGGCAAGGCTGCCGCACCACCCTTGAACTCCACACGAGACTACACCACACTACAGTAGACCTCATAACACACAACAGGAGCCCCGAGTTAACGGTTACACTGACTACTCTCGCCTGTGACGGGCTGTGGTTCAGTTAGGGTCCGGGACAAGTTAGTGACCACCATCGGGATTTAAAGGTCCAGGGGTCACTGCTGCAGGAGATTGAAGTGTACGGCGTCACTACATGGAAGCCACACAATCCGCAGTGGATTGAACGGAGCTGGGGCTGATTGACTGCTGCCTCCCAAGAAAGCGCCAGGCAAGGCTTGCCGCACCACCCTGACCTCCACACTGTGTTCACACCATTACAAACCAACATAACATGACTACGATCAATCACTAAACCTACCCCCACAAAACTAGAGTAGTAGCCATAGATTACAGCTTTCACTTTCCTCACAAATTCCATGCAGTGTTTTCTATATTGCTGAGTATCACTTCTTCTTCCGGCCAGACTTCGGCTGGAGGGATGGGTGGTGTGGGAGAGCCTTATACTTCCTATCCTTTCTATCTTATTATCTAGTTAGTGTAGTGTAGTTAAAGCAAACAGCCTGTAAGGACCTATTGGTCTGTTGCTGTTTGTGTTTCATTTGTATCTTTGTATTCCTGATTCCTCCTCCTCACTCCTACTCCTCCTCATTCTCCTCCTTCTCCTAACGCCGCCCTCCTTTCCTTCCTCCTCCTCCTCCTCCTCCGTCGCTGCTGTTGTGAGGTTAGCGTTTTATTTATGTGGTTAATTGGTCGATCTGTTGTATTCTGAATTTCATGCTTTAGAATACTGTCTGTCCGTTTGTTGTATTTATTGTTATGCAGCTGTTGCTCTTCTGATTTCTGTTGTTCAGCTGTTGCTCTGCTGTCGTTATGTCGTGCAGCTGTTCTCTGTTGTATTTATGTTGTGGAACGTAGGTCTGTTGTATTTTATCATGCGATCTGTTCATCTGTAGCATGTTGTGTGTGCAGCTAGTAGGAATGTTAGCTGTCTGTCGCTTTCATGTATTTCCTGTTGTTGAAGCGTGTCCCTTTCATTGTTTCTTGTACGTTTTTTTTGTTGTGGGTAGTTAACTATTTTAATCACTGGGCGAAGGACATTGTACCGTATTCTATTTTATTGATTTTAATTGGCGGTGAATGAAAAAAGTTTTATTGTATTTATTTAATATTTTCACCACTATAAATGAAAATAAATATTGTACTCCTTCATATTTGTTCCCTTTTGTGTATGATAGGGACCATCATGCTATTACTGGTCTGGCGCAAAACACCTCTTAGTACAACCGTGCTGTGTGTGTGTGTGTGTGTGTGTGTGTGGGTTACAGTTGTGGAGGGCCTTTGGACAGCCGTTATCCTACCACAACATTACACAGAGGCGGTTGTTCAAACAAAAAAAATATCCTCTCTAATTGCTAACACGCAATCATTTGTTTTCTACGAAGTATATTATTATGCGCTCCCTCCCCCATTTTGCTGTACCCAACAGGCCTAGTTGGAGTTTCCGACCTCATAAATGTACAGTTATGTTGAGCTTGTTAAACTGATTTTGATCTCAATAGTATATTGCACCGAGGGACGTCGTTTAATATGTGAGTATTTTCAATCCAGTACACCAGTGCGGCGGTTTACTAGGTCTTAAAAAACACGGTGTGTAGGATAACAGGGAAGAGGCAGGCGTGTGTCATGCATCTCTAAACACGGACTAAGAGTAATGAGGACAAGCGTGGAAGCTTATACAGTAAAGTGGAAAAGCAAACCAAGGAGAGAAGACATGTGATCAAGGAATCCCAGCACTCTTAATTGCAGTTTTTGCAGTCTTTTATTTGTGCCTTTCTTTCTGCCTGTTTGCACACTCCTGTTCTTCCACTTTCTATCCTTATTTGTCTCCTCTGCCACTTCTCCGACCTCGGGTCTTCTGTATCTGCCACGCATGAGGCCTCAACACACACACACACGCACATACGCACAAACACACACACACACACACACACACACAACACACAAACACACACAAACACACACACACACACACACACACACACACACACACACACACACACACACACACACACACACACACACACACACACACACACACGAACAAACACGAACAAAATATTTCCTAGATTCAGCACGCGCCAGACACCCGAGAAAGCAGAATCATCCTCAATGACATAACAGGGGATCCCTTGCCAACCTTTGTGACAACACTACACAAGGCTTCCGTATCGCTAGACAACCTTCAAAGGAAAGACGAGGAATAAGCTAATATGATTCCCATGCTAAGAAGGATATTAGATATGTTACTGTTGTTCCCTTGTTTGATTTTCTCATAACTTGTACCTTTTTGCCTTTCTATGTACTCCTGTGTTAACCTCCATTCCTTATGATTTGTTATATTCCTCTGCTTATTCTGTCTTTCATTTACCTTTGACCTCCTCTTCTTACCTTCCTTCCCTTCTTATCTTAGGATTGGAAGTCGGGGAGGAGCCTTCACCTTCGCCGTCCTTCTCTCACTTAAGGTTAGATAGCATAGTTAATCACAAACAGCCGCGTTAGGACCAGCAAGTCTGTTTTTCTTTGTTCTTCCTTTGTATTCCTCCTCTAATATTTTTCCGTATTTTCTTTACCCTTTTCCTCATACTCATGCTTTTCATACTGGCCAATAGCATCAACGTCATTTAAGAGATGAACAGCAGAAAGAAAACAACGACAACACCTACAGTAACAACAATCAATCAATCATTGGGGGCATACGCCGGGGGGCGCGTCGCCTCGCCCACCCTACGACGCCACTCCCGGGGGTCACCACGCGCGAGTTCCCATGCAGGCTCCTTTCCCATACCAAGCAGCTCTCGACAAGAAACATCAACTTGCCCCAGCCACGAGCCTTGTGGGCACCCCCTTGGCCTCCTTCACGCCGGATTGTCTCTTACAGATACAACCCGATGGGAAGGATCGGTTTCAGGGTAGCGTGCCACATGCCCATATAGCCGAAGTTGGCGCTGACGGATTATGCAGGTAATAGGCCTCGATTCAGTCTCACGGTGCAATCGCTGATTTGACACGTAATCATCCAAGCGATACCCCATGATTCTGCGAAGACACTTATTACCAAAGGCATTGATTCGTCTCTTCAAGTCACTATTTAGTGTCCATGTCTCACAACCATAGAGTAAGACAGGTATCACAAGCGATTTGAAGATCCGGATCTTTGTCCTCCTGCACAGGTACCGACAACGCCAAATACTCCCGCTGAGCGAGTCCATAACACCGTGGGCTATGCCAATCCGCCGTAAGACTTCTTGACGTGACCCGCTATCATTATGGACGGGCGCTACCAAGGTATGTAAACTTCCCAAGATCCCCAATGTCCTCGCCACACGCATGAACAGACTGTACTGCTTCATCTAGTAAGTCTCCAAAACACCTGGACCTTGGTCTTGAGCTAGGAGACCTCAAGTCCCAAAGACTTTGCCTCCTCGTGCAGCGCCTCGAGAGCCATCACCAGGACCTCCAGCGACTCAGCAAAGATTACTGCATCATCGGCAAAAACAAGATCAGTGATCTTGGTGTTGCCAACGGATGCTCCACAATCACTTTGATCTACAACCTTGTCCAATACCCAGTCCATACATGCGTTGAAAAGTGATGGAGCAGGGACGCACCCTTGCCTCACTTCTGTATTCACAGGAAAGAAGCCGGATACACCTGCCCCACACTTCACAGCACTCTCAGTCCCCAGAATACAGACCATTTTATCAAACCAATAGTCCTTGCAGGATCCCTCGAAGTCGCAGAAGATCCCAGAGTGACTCACGATGCACTGAGTCAAAAGCCTTCTTGAGATCACCATAGGCTGCAAACATCCCCTGTCGAAACTCACGTCGGCGTTCCACCAGGACACGAAGCGCTAGGATACAGTCTGTTGTTGACTTACCAGGCGTGAACCCAGACTGCTGAGGTCTCTGATGCTTCACCAGATGGCTGCGAATCCGTGTCAGCAATAGATGGGCAAGCACCTTGCCTGGTACGCTGAGCAGTGTAATATCGCGGTAATTGTTGCAGTCCTGACGGTCCCCTTTTCCTTTCCATGTAAGGTCGACCAGCCACCTTTTCCAGTCAGGAGGAATGGTACCTGACTGCCACACGGCAGTCAGGACAGCATGCAACCCGTGGATCATGGCCTCACCCCCAGCTTTGAGGAGCTCCGCACTGATATTACAAACACCAGCTGCCTTTCCACCCCTCAACTTTTCTACAGCCTCTCTGACTTCGTCAAGAGAGGGTGCGCTTTCGTCAATGGGAGGATCGGCATCCACTGCCTGTAACCCAGTGGTGTGAAGCTGCTCAGCTGGAGGGTCCACCGTGAACAACTGCCCAAAGTACTCAGCCCAACGAGCCATCTGTCCATCCATGTCCGACACGAGGCGCCCATCTGCTGTTCGAATAGCACTCGCCCGATAAGGAGACTTGGAATGGAGCTTCTTCAGGGCTCGGTAGGCGGGTCGGAGGTCATTAACGTTCAAATGACCCTTGACATCCTCAGCGAGACTCCTGACATACCTCTCCTTGTCTCTCCCCAGGAGGGTTCTAGTCCGGCGTGACAGAGCCCTGTGCTGATCCCGGTTCCCAGCCAGCCTGGCAGCGCGACTCTCCTCGATTTTCTCCAGCGTCTCCGTCGAGACAAAACCACGCCTTGACCTCGGGCGCTCCCCAATACACTCCTTGGAAGCCTGTAGAGTTTCACGTTTGAAGGTATCCCACGTTCTACAGGTCCCCGAGAGCACCGAGCACATCAAAACCCATTTGAGACTGCCACCGCATACTCATGAGCACATGCAAGTCCTTCAGTTTCTCAAGATGAAACACAGTATGGTTACCTCTTGAGATTCTTCTGGACTTGACATGAAGCTTAAGTGTAGCAACAACAAGTCTGTGATCTGTTCCAAAGAACTCAGCACTCCGGTAAACCCTGCAGTTCTGGAGGATCCTCCAACGAGTGCTAACGAGGATGTGGTCGATCTCCTTAACTACCCCTCCGGCATTACTATACCATGTCCAGCGGTGCAGCTCTGGTTTCTGATACCAAGAACCTGCAATTCTCAACCTTCTGGATCTTGCAAAGTTCAGAAGCAGAAAACTGTTGGTGTTTCTGGTACCGGAGCCATGGGGACCAACACATAACTCGCAGCCATCTCTCACAGTGCCAGTAGTAGCATTGAAGTCACCCAAGACAATGAGTGTGTCCCAATGAGGACACTGGTCTAATACAGAGTCGAGTTTGGCGTAGAACATCTCCTTCTCTTCAGTTTTACGTATCTCGGTAGGAGCGTACAACAGTACGCTCCAGTAACAACAGCTATTACTTATTTACATAAGAACATAAAAACATATTCTGGGACTGTAGAGTGCTGTGAAGTGTGGGGCAGGTGCATCCAGCTTCATTCCTGTGAATACAGGAGTGAGGCAAGGGTGCGTGCTTGCCCCATCACTTTTCAACGCTTGTATGGACTGGGTATTGGACAAGGGTTGTAGATCAAAGTGATTGTGGAGCTCCCTGGGCAACAGCAAGATCACTGATCTTGTTTTTGCCGATGATTGCAGTAATCTTTGCTGGTCGCTGGAGGTCCTGGTGATGGCTCTCGAGGCGCTGCACGAGGAAAGGCAAAGCCTTTGGGACTTGAGGTCTCCTGGTTTAAAAGACCAAGGTCCAGGGGTTTGGAGACTTACTAGATGAAGCAGTACAGTCTGTTCTGCGTGTGGGAGACTTGAGATCTTGGAAAGTTTTACATACCTTGGTAGCGCAGTCCATAATGACGGCAGGTCCGTCAAGAAGTCTTACGGGCGGATTGGCATAGCCCACGGTGTTATGGATTCGCTCAGTCGGGAGTATTTGGCGTTTTTTCGTACCTGTGCAGGGGGAACAAGACCGGATCTTCAAGTCGCTTGTGTTCCCTGTCTTACTCTATGGTTGTAGACATGGAACTAAATAGTGACTAAGAGACGAATCGCTGCCTTTGTAACAGTGTCTTCGCAAAACCATGGGGTATCGTTGGGATTATTACGTTCAATACGATTGCACCGTGAACTGATCGCTGCCTATTCCTTTCATTCCTTCTCCCACTTCACTAATGGGCTGGGCACGCTACCCTGAAACCGATCCTTCTCATCGGGTTGTATCTGTAAGAGACAATCCGGCGTGGAGGAGGCCAAGGGGGCACCCACAAGGCTCGTGGCTGGGGCAAGTTGATGTTTCTTGTCGAGAGCTGCTTGGTATGGGAAAGGAGCCTGCATGGGAACTCGCGCGTGGTGACCCCCGGAAGTGGCATCGTAGGGTGGGCGAGGCGACGCGCCCCCCGGCGTATGCCCCTAATGATTGATTGATAAGAAAATAAGAAAATAAGGAAGCTACAAGAGGCCGTGAGGCCTACACGTAGTAGTTCCTGTTACTTAACACTACCTACTTCCACCTTTAATCCCCACCCATGAACCTATCCAGCCCCTATTTAAAGCTCCCTAATGACTCCGCACTAACTACCTGTCTTCTGAGTCCATTCCAGTCATTCACCACCCTATTTGTGAACCAGTTTTTCCCTATTTCTTTTTTATATATATGCTTTTCCAGCTTGAATCCGTTACTTCTTGTTCTACCCCGGTTAATAGCCGTAAGAACTTTTCCTACCTCTCCTTTATTAAATCCCTTTATCCATTTAAAACTTCTATCAGATCGCCCCTTACTCTGCGTCTCTCGAGTGAGTGTAACTTTAATAGCTCCAATCACTTTTCATAACAAAAGTTACGCATCCCTTGAATCATTTTGGTCATCCTTCTCTGCACTGATTCTAACAAAGCTATATCCATCTTGTAATATGGAGACTAAAACTGAACTGCATAGTCTAGGTGCGGTATGACTGAGCCAGATAAAGATTTAGAATATCTTCCACACTTCTACTTTTAACACTTCTGGTAATGCATCCTAACACTCTATTAGCTCTATTTCTAGCCTCAATACCTTGTTTCCTAGGTCGGAGGTCTGGACTCACCCTTACTCCAAGCTTTTTTTCACCTTCTGCTCTTTTCAGCGATACATTGCGTATGGTGTATCTATTTCCAGCATTTTTTTTTCCAACATTCATAACGCTGAATTTCTATTTCACAGCTTCATATATATTTTTCTGCTCCATCCTCCTCCTCCTCTTCCCCAAAGTGCTTGTGCGTCACTACTTGCCGTGGTCTTCCTTCCACTCCTCGTTTCGTTCCATCCTTCGTCAGCCACCACCACCACCGCCACCACCACCACCACCTCCCACACCACCACCACCGCCACCACCACCACCGCCACCTGCCAGTCCTGGGTGCTGGATGAGGTGAAAGGTGTGGCACTCGGCTAGTCATTATGGACGCGGCTTCTGATAACTTCACTCTCCCTTTTTCTTTTCTTTTTCTATTCTATTCACTCTCAAGTCATTTAGTTTTTCAGGCAAGCTTACTCCCTGC
>JACEEZ010013155.1:0-16857 GCA_016584305.1 Chionoecetes opilio
ATTTCAATTAGACCTTAAAAAAATGGAAGTTCTTAAAAAACTTTGTTTCATTAAAAATTTTTCCATTTGCCAAAAGGGAAATTTTTTTGAAATTTTTAAAAAATAAGATCAGTTTTGAATTCAGCCCCCTCAATTAGTCAAAAACTGTTCAAAATCCATGCAAACTTTTTTTTTTTTTGTTGACCAGTGTAATTATTCATGTAGATTATCATGTAACTATTCGTGTAAGATTGGGTTTCCCCGTACCGAAACTTGGAAATATAGAAAATTAATGGAATTTACTTAGACATTAATTTTTTTTATGGCTGAACTCTTACAATAAAATAAAACTATGTCAGTTACCTGTAAAATATTAAAAATAGTTTATTACTGAAATGTATGTAATTTTCGCAATTCGCATTCACATTCGCGTATATTAAAACCCCCATAATTATTTCGCATAGCTTTTCCCGAAAATTTTTTAATACAAAATTTTGCATAGGCCTTGCTAATATTAGTTATTATTATTATTTTTTTTTTTTACATTTGGGCCTATCCCGCCTTGGCCTGGTGACTCCGCTCGAAGGAAAAGGTTCTGGAGAGTTTCACTTCGAGGGCGGAATTTGGTTTTTTCCCTTCGCAACTCGGGTGGCGCAGGGGGCCAGGTCTAATATTTTAGTATATAGATAATATATATATATATATATATAAAATATATATATAATAATATATATATATTATATATATAAATTAAATTATAATATATATTAATATTGGTATATAAATTATTTAGGGGTGGTCCTTATATATACACAACACAAATTTTTGAGAATATTTGTCTCACCCCGCCAAACTGTTATTTTTAGCCCAAAAAACCCCACTGTTTAAACTTTATTGAGATATATGAATATTAGAGGTTGCTCAATGCTCAGAAGTTTCTCACCTATCAAGTTCTTGCACGCATCTGCAAAAACAATTTCAAAAAAATTATTTGTATTTTCCTATTTTTATTTTTATTATATTGTAATTTTTTATTATGAAATTAATTGAGTTCTCTTCATTTGAGATATATTTTGAACAATGACTTTTTAGTTTATCATTAAGGATGATTCAGCTTTTTTAATATACTCCAGATATTCAGCTTTGTTAATACACTGAGTATATTTCAGAGCTGAATCCACCCTTTAAAGATAAAACTAAATTTAAAGTCTTATGATAATACATTTTCTTTCATACTAAATGAGGACAGACTTATCCGGTCATCTTAAAAAGCCCCTACTTAAATTAAAGTTTTTACTAAAGACGTTTTTCAATTATATATTTCCTAGCGGTTCCTCCCTGGTGTCCTCTATGGGTTACCCAAAAAATCATAAAAATAGGTAACCCCCTTTCGCCCTATTATTTGTACTATTGGCACTTTTAACTATAAATTACCTAAATACTTGTCCCGATAACTGAACCCCTAACAAACCCTGAATATACATTAAGAACTCTTTTATTTTGCACATGAATTTAAAAAAAATTTAAAATAAACAATGCGGTAATGGCTAGTTTTGACATCCAATCCCTATTTTCCCAAAAAATTCCATTAGATGAGACTATTGAGATCATCACTGATAATTTATTTCATAATGTTACCACTTCTCTTATCTACACAAAAAAGCAATTTCCTGATTAACTTTAGCTATAAAAGACTTTTCCATTCAATTTAAAAAAAAGCTTTATGTCCAAACTGATGGGGGTTTTCCTGGGGTCTTGTTTGGGTCCTTCCCTTGCCAATGCTTTTCTATGTTATAAAAAACAAATTTGGCTGTCTGACTGTCCTACCTCTTTTAACCCTTTATTATAAACGTTACGTTGATGACACCTTTCTACTTTTTTAAAAATGTTGAACATATCCCTTATTTTTAATTACCCCTAATTCAAACACCCAAATATTAAGTTCAATATGATGTTGAAACCAATTATCACTACCATTTTTAGATATCTTAGTTACACGTAAGGATAATTATTTTATTACCTCAGTCTATCGTAAACCTACCCACACAGGTCTTGGTACTCAGTATTTATCATTCATCCCTAACCTTTTTTAAAACCAAACTATTAAGACTTTACTACACAGATTTTATAGTTTTCCTCCAACTGGTTTGCCTTCGATAATGAAATTAAATCTTTACTAATTTTTTCAAATAATGGTTATCCCCTTAAATTGATAGAAAAAAAAATCTCTAGTTTCTTAGATGAAAGACAACCCTAAGTCGAATTAATCCGAATCTATATTAGACACACATTATATTAAACTTCCATTTTGTGGCCATCTTAGTTATTCTTCGTAAAACTCAATGATCTACTTAAGTTTCACTTTCCTAGCTCAAAATTTTAAATTTGTATTTACTAATCCGTTTACTATAAAAAATTACATTTCCAAAATTATGGATAAAGAGTGCGTAAACCTAAAACTCTTATCTCCAATAAAATTTGTGAAAATCATCGACTAAAAAACCGCTCTAGTATTCAATGAGTAAGGTTAATTTGAATGGCTGGAATTGGGCACCTACACCGTCAGGGAATTCGGGATACTGAACCCCACACAGAGTATTCACTCTATGTATTTATACATAATAGATTTGGGTATATTAAGTGTTATAATAGAATATAAATTTTGGTGGTATTTCATCAGTAATACCACACATAATCAAATGGATCTTAACATAGTATAAGAATTAGTGAGTGACCGAGTACGTTGATGGTGTACAAATTATTATTGGAACAAATGACGGATGGTCGGGCACGAGCACCAAGTGTAAGTTAGTGTTCAGTGGAGGGAATTTAGAATCTGCGATCAGCTGAATTATACTGACATGAAGTCGGAACTGTGGAGCGGTTTGGATTTATTACACTAGAGGTGTAAGGTCAAATATATAATAATGAGATACATTTTTAACCGATCACTCGGATTCACAGAAAAAGACGAACTGTAAAACATCCACATCTTTGTAATAATGATTCGGCTCCAAGCTGTGCAACAGCTCGTAGGCCGACCTAACAATCGCGCCATTTTACGTGGTAGGAGTCAGCCAGTCACCACGCAGTTCATAGTTCACCTCCCAGACTGTTGCAACACTTCTTGACCACATCACGACATACAATACTTCCCCAAGGTATAGAAGATCAAGCCAAGCCACATTATACAACACCTGCCACTTGACTCAGAGGGTATACCTTAGTATAGATGCTATTAATAGGGGTATCAGTGCATTTAGGTAGCAATATGGGTTAATGTCGAATGGGAAGTTCCACGCTTAATAACATATGAATTAACAGTTGTTGATCGCCAACATATAGTGGTGGTCGATTCCTAATTCACAACAGTTTGGTGCCCCAGAGTGATAGTGATATCTTTGGGAAGAGTATTAAAGGTGTGTGGTCGGCTCACAGTTTTATGTCCGCGACATGTGGTCGTGGAAATGTGGAGTGTCAGATTTGTTCGAGGCCATACGGCGTGGCAGGGCTGGATAAATACAAACACACGAAACGCGTTCTTAATGCAATTCTTGAGGGCCTCATGACCTCACAATCCTGTTGGGAAGGCAATGATATAGATGATGAGTGTAAGCCCAGAGTCATCACAAATAATAATCTAAAGGTATTGTGAAGAAAATAGAAGAGAAGTGTCACGAGTCCTGTAGGAGAGATTTTGCTTTGGTACGAGCCTAGCGAAGACAATCGCATGTCTCCTCAAGACTATCACCATCAAAGAGACACCAATCTCAGCTATGATAGGGGTCAAAGATCTATGAAGATAGGGCCATTGATATAGAGAGAATTAAAGGCTAGCAGGTAGTACTCAGTTTAACGCACAGCCTTTTCTCTCTCTCTCTTCCAATCTCTCTCGAGTATTGCGTGCATGGACTAGGCTTGAGTTTGTGTGTAACGTTGTAAAAGAGCCAAATTCATACAATGTTCATAAAGTGAAGAAAAGGGAGGGGATGGTATCCAGGCCACTATGGTGTGATACTGGTTCTGATACAGCAAAGGCGGCAAAACAGTCTAGATTTCCCCGCCTCCTTTTGTGCTTAAACACAATTAAATGACTGTGCCGCCAATAATTGTTATATTTGTGTGCTGGCGTACTAGCTTTAAGAGAGCCGCCTTTCGGTTATCTACCTCAGGCAAGATCGCTACCCTGCATCGCTGAAGCCACCAAGTGTTAGCCACGGACACTAGGCCGCATTTAAGACTACTTCCGCCAACAATGATTATGAAGTTAGTTAGTTTAAATAAAGTGTATGGGGCGGGTTTATAGGCCTGGCTATGCGCCTTGATAGGCCAGCCAAACGAGTATGAGTGATCTCTACACTTAGAATTCATTTAATATCCAGCGGATGTGAACCCCTATACTCATAAACATTTATCCCAACTTGTATTTCTTTCTTTTTTCTTATCATTTAAGTCAATTAAAATCATGGCGGAATGGAGACATAAAGCATGTAGCTGCTAAATTCGGTTGCCTGACACGTATATAATGCGTGTGATGAAATGAAGCAGTGGGACTAAGCCCCTCTAGACTACATAGTTTAAAGTCTGGTCTGCTAGCTGCTTAAAAACTAAATGGAGAATCTATGAAGAGGCTTACTTGCAATATTCTTAGACGCTGGGGATACAAGCATCACTTAATTATGACTCCCCCTCCAGTATGAGAGCTCCATCGTATATTGTGTATACCCCCATATAATAACATACAGTAAAACATGTTACTATACCATTTATTCGAAATACACAGTACCTGTTTGCGAAGTGAACAAGAATAAACCTTACGTACAGCACAACAGCCACTTTTCACCCCAAACTTACGATTATCCAGATTTGTCATTGCCTCATTTTCCGAGGGTCGAGAATTGTGTATTCCTTGTATCTGGCGAGTAAACTCCAAATAAGATGATAAATAGGACTGATGCTAATCAGAGGATGCAATAAAATAACTATGGCGGTGTACCCCTGAAGGCAGCTTTTCGAGAGGTCCTGTCAATAGTGGTGTGCTGCTGAAGTGAATTAGACGGTTAAAAAGCCAATATATAATGTGGCACGTCAAGATTGCCTTAGAGATCAGACATTATTGAAGATTAAAGACATCAGAGTAACAAATACAGATCTTTCTGCAATGTTCATGGATCCATATAACTGATGCATTCTACCCCGTAACTGTATGATTATATATGACAACAATCATAGAGAATTGGAATGTATGCTTCGCAGAATTATAACTTTCAAGTGGCGACAATTACAGGGGGCGCATCTGCGAGTGAATGAGTGCAACTATTGAGCTAAAACTCCTTGATACAAAATTTCAGACAACCCAGGATCTGACACATTTCCTATCTTCAGAGTATCCGCTAGATTAAAATAATACAAAAGTGTGTACAGAATATGCCCTTACAATTACACTTCATCGGATGACAAGCACAATAAAGCTACGAACTACGATTTGGGATTTATTACCCTGATAACCATCCTCAACTCCGGAGTTGCAAACATTTACTGTAAGGTGATCATTCTGAGCTAGGTTTAGAACCAATCACACACAGTAGGTGCAAAAAGTTTGACGACTAACTACAGACCTAAAGGGTAATCAGCACACGATTATCACAGTCCAGACACCTTTGTTAGAAAGTTTAGATTGAGAGCCCTCAACTTTGCTTGCTGGTCGTCGTTATCCCCTGCATTTCTATCGACTCGCAAATGATTTATCGGAATTGGGAAAGAATAACCCCGGTAATACTATAGATGTCAAGCTACCTAAGACAGCCGAGTAGAACCATCGCCAAACCGACATCTCATTAAGTAAAACTTAGGTGCCATGTTGTCTTATTTTAAAATTAAAGTGTTGTATTTCAAACGTGAATTATCAGAAAATACATTATAATCTGCTTCCGAGACAGAGGAAGACCATCAACCCTGACTCTTTACTTTGGGAAAATTAATAAATCCCATGATGTATTCCATCTTAGGTCTAACAATAAGGTTATATTAATTAAGTACATTATGAATGGTCACACTGTCCCCTACTACTGCCCTTAGTGTTGCATGGCGAAAAACATGCTCGACGTACGAGAAGCCCTTGGATACACTTATTATAGCCTAAGGTACATTGGTGGGAAATGTTTGTTATTTGTTAATAGATCCGATTACATCTATAACGATATAGGATATGTCCTTGAATGTGGGATGACCTCGGTGAGCAAATCGATAGGACCCGACGGATTGTATAATTATTCGCTAAGTAAAACTTATAGCTGATAGATTTGATGGCTTACGACGCTGTGTGATTGGCTACCCCATTGTAGCCTCCTTAACTGTGATCACCCCATTGTAAACACCCAATACAGATTCTCTTGTATATCTATCTGAAACTTTGCAAGGCGTCTCCAGAGAGGTGAGCAATTGCAGGTCTGACTTCTCGGGTATTCATGGATGACACAGAGCCATGACACACGCCTGGACCATGGGCTACTTAGAGTAATGCTCCGGTACTGGGGTCGCGCTAAGCGAGATCGGACCGACATCCCTCGGTTAGTACTACGTGGAGGCTATTATTCCTCCTCACACACAGGAACTGCGAGGTAGATTATTAACCGGTGTATGTGCGTTGAGTTCTTTTTGGAACAGATCACAGATTTGTTGTTTGCTACATTAAGTTCATGTCAAGTCCAGAATGAAATCTCAAAGAGGTTAACCTCAATACTGTGTCTTTCAATCCTTGTGAGAAACTGCAGGACTTTTTGCAACAGGTGCTCACATGACGAGTTAACTTTGCAACCAGTAGCTGGCGAGTCTCATACATACACGGTTTGGATGTTGGATCCTGGTGACTCTCAGGCATGCGATCCTGATAGTAATCTGTGGGTATTACCTTCAGAACGTGCAAACTTCTACCAGGCTGCCTAAGTCGATAGTATTGTAGGACTGAAGTTCATCTTTGAGACGCACCCTCACGAAAGGATGTCTACAGGGCGTGGTTTCTTGGTCTCTACGTGGGATGACGTCTGGTAGAAACTGCGAGGAGAGATTCGCGCTTGCAGAGGTGGAGGTGGGAACCCGGGACCAGTCAAAGTGGTCAGTCTCGTATCGCAGACAGGACCTAGAACCCCTCCATAGCCGTGGGAGTAGAGCAATAGGATAGAGGATGTCCTAGGAGTCCGTCTCTCGTTTCCTGAATGGAGTTCCGAGGGGTCCACCACTTTGTATAAACCCGACTAAATCCCTGGTACCTCCGGACCCGTTCTACTAACCGAGCCATGAAGAAGCTCTCCGTGTACAAGTCTCCTTCTAGGGCGATTATTGCTATTTCGACAGAAGATAGGGCAAGCCTCGTGTAGGACCGTATGATAGGGGGACATATTGACCGATATGGGGAAGAATCGGATTCGTTGTGTACTACTTTTGTAGGCAGCTTGTTCAACGGCACGGTGATTCCACGACTATGTCTGTAATTTTCTCCCTGAGACAGATTCACACCATCTGGGTTGACAGCATTGGATGACGATCCTCCATATGGACGAAATCCCGCACCCTCTCTTGACGTAAAGTCAGAGAGGCTTGTAGAATGACAAAGTTGTGACAATGGTGGTAGGAACATGGCTAGACTGGATGTTTGGATTATTAATTCACAGTGTCGAGGAGCTCCTAAACGTCGTTGGTTGGCGTCTGTGATAGGTACTATTATGACTCCGCGGGCTGCATGGCTGTCCTGACTGCCGTGAGTGCTAAGTACAGTAATCCATGATCCTAAATGACTGGATTTTATAAGGGGTCCCTGGTCGTCCCTTTATATCGAGATCATTTAATAGGGAATAAGGGGAACCGTCAGGACTGCAAATCAAATTACCAGGGGTGTAATCTACACTGCTCATGATAGTAACCCAGCGCCGACAGGTGTCTTTGCCCCATTCTATTGCTCATTAGACACGGTATTCGCAGGATTTCAATTCTGATGAAGCACCTTTTTTCACAGATTGAGAGCCTTCAAGCAGTCAGGGTGATTTATGCAGCTTACGCTGGTAAAGTCGAAACAACGGAGTCCTGATATCCTGTACAAGCCGCACTAATTCTGGTAATGTGTTACACACTCGGATGGATACGCCGACTTGGTGTAGGGAAGTTTTATTGCTGTACAGAGGGATGATTGCCGCCTATGTTGTATAATATTCCAACTCAAGAATTTCCTGGATCGTGTGGATCTCTATTTTTTATCTGGACCCTTCCAAGTGCTATCGTCGATAGTCATCGTCTGACGGATTGTTCTGCGACTGTTCGCATAAGGGGCAGGCCATGCATTTGTATGAGTTTTGTTGACAACCTATGAGTGCTCATGTCGGGAGTTATTTTGGCGTTTCGCTCTATCTTCAAGTCGCCCGCTTGTGGCTATGCAGCATGGTCCTTTTATACATCATTTATGGTTAGGGTGAGACAATGGTGACAATTAAACTAGATTGTACTTGAAGTTGACATGATAATCAACTGCATCTTGGTTTAATAATTATCGTCTGCCTTTTCTGTACTTTTATCTGCAGTAAATCAATGCGTTGGGTCATCCGATTACGGGGATGATCATTTACTCGTGTCTCCAGAGGTCCTCTATCTTACTCTGCATTAGCCAGTGTCCAGCGGTGTTCTAGATTTTCCTAATACTTGCGGCTACCTATGATGGGTTCCATGTGGCCAACGACTAATCCCATTGAAACCGCATCCTTGTCCCATTACTGGGTTGTTATTCACTTCGTAAGACGACAAATCCGTGCCGTTGTGGAGTGCGGTACTCCGATAGGTGGGCTATCGAGCCTTCTTACTAAGGCTTCTGCTGGCCTGGGGGCAATTACTTGTTATCGCATGTTTCCTATTGTACGAGAGTACAGTAATCGTCATATTGGTTGATCTTTATCACGACAATATGCGGGGATGTGAAAGTGTCTGAAAGCCTTATCCATTAGACAATGGGAACTCAGCGTCGTGGGGACCCCGCCGGCGAGTAGATTGCGATCGCATTTTTTTTTTTTTTTTGTTTTTACGGTGGGCGCAGGCGGACGCGGCCGCCCCGGGCGTATTGCCCCCCAATTGAATTGGATTTAGATGTGGTGGTAGTATATACTTATATGTAAGTAGTTCATTCCGCGTCCTACTGGCAGAGTTATAGGGATGAGCAATAACACACGGTTAAATGCACGCCATAGTTAAAAACAATGTTTTGACAGTGAGGCAGGCAAAGATTTCAATTATTAGTTGGAGAGTAGTTTGCTTTTTTTATTCAACTCCCGTTAATTGTAGACAACAGGTGAACTTATGATTTCGTGGCTTTCTGGCAATAAAGAAGCTAACAAAGTTACGACATTGTGCGACCCCTAGTTCTAATTGCACGCGCTGTATGGACTAATCAACTGTAGGGTAGCTATGCTGATAGTTAATGACTATCACGTATATAATTTACGGTAAACAGGACTTAAATTACAGCTGTTAAACTGTATTGGAAATCAGAAAAGTGTTGTTAAGAATACTAGTTAGATGAAATCCCTTTTGAAGATGTTTGATGGCACCATATCAGTTAATAATAGGCTGCTGATTTATCTTTGGTCGATCCTTAAGTAAATAGTCATCAAAAGCACATAACCCATTCATGTTCACCAGGCATGGCTAAAGTTATAATTGGGCACCTAGGTCACCGTTCACAAACCACTCACCAGTCCAAATATCAAGAGGAATGGCATTCCTCAGTTCATGCACAACCCCTCTTGGTTGATAGGAATAGGGACTTCATTAGTTCCCACTCAAAATAGATGAGATTAATTTGAAGAAGGGGATTACTCCCCGTGCAACAAATTATGGGAATGTCTAGAAAACGCATACGTTTCTATATACCGAGCAGTTTACCCCGATGAGGATCAATAATACTCTAGATCACTATGATACTACACGCAATTATGTTAATGGTAAATATGAAGGAGGTCTAGCCTTGGCAAAATTAAATTGCCGCGATGTGTTTATCACTTTCCAACTGATCACATAGGTTAAGAGCAGCCTCTTACAAATAGTTCAATGTAAGGAAAAACTGAATAAAAAATCGTCTAAATTGAACGAGGCTATGAGAATGATTCATCAAGATCAATGAAAGGATGATTTTATCGAACAAAACGCGATAGCGAGCAGTATCAATTCATAATTATAGGAACATTATTTACCACAACCATAGCCAGTGGTCTAAAGCTTCATTCAACACACCCAATCACAGAATAGTTTCTCAAATGTAGTTTTCAAAACTAAAATACACGGATGCTAGTTTAACATGACTGTCTGCAGACAGGACCGAATCTCTTGTACTAATCTAGGAGAGGTCCTTTAAGTAGAATTCAGAACAGATAAATTACGGCTCTATCTCGTGGGCTGACATCTCTAAGTTTCTCTTCTGCCTTGTATGAGATTAGGTCTAAAGATGAAGAAGATGAGAAAATTTCAACTGAAAAGCTATCATGAAAATATAGATCAGGAAGATAGCCCCCTAGCCACATTAGAGGTTTTAAGTCAGTTCTGTTTGGTTCTTACGGCTCACAAGCCCCTTTCTATAAATTACACAACATAGTACAGTACCATTTTATAGGGTAATCTTGCATGTAGCCAGGAATGGGGGAATAGACTTTCTTATAAGGCATACACTCTTTGCAGAGAACAAATGAAATTCTTGAGTAAGAACTAATAGTAAGCTAAAATTTTTCAATCTGGATAAATTAGAAGAGTGCGAAGGCCAGCCTCCACTTGCCAGAGTTGGAATTACTAATTCTCTAAGACTGAGTAAGGATAATCAGAGATAAGGATTTCCATTTAAACTATACGGCACCAGAGATTCCAATAATCAGTATGTTAGGATTATGGTGGAATGTAAAAACTGATTAACTGATGAGATAAAGGTCCAAGATTTTATGTGTTGATGTGAGAGTACCTAACAAAGAGAACGTACGTTTTCATATGTTCATGGTCAAGCAAGTATTTTGAGCCCATGGGTTATAGTGAGCCAATAATTATCAAAGGGTAATATGCCTTAATACAAAGGCCTGGGGAGATATACTCGAATTGGTGATACCACCCCCCTAGTATGGGAAATTCAATTACATATCATGAATGGGGGTGAAGACAGTAACATAAAAAGACGTACGCCTCCCGCCCCCCCAGTTCATATAAGACTCAAATGAAGTTCACATAAGTCAGGAGAATAAATCGCTATTATGTGTGGGCGACAACCCAGCAACTACACATAATTTTTTGATGTCTCAAATAAGGCATACTGTGAGTAGATTATCTAAAGCAGGAGATGAAATGTAAAATGAAACTAATTAGTGGCGCACTAAGGGCCAACAGTGGTTGCCCAATTAAGCTAGAACATTACCTCAAATGGAGCTGGGGGGGGTGGGGGGATGACTGCATTAGAAATTAGGCACATAAATTAGCTCAATATCTAAGTCATTTATTACAAATTGGTGAAGTAAATATATATGTGGACGATTAGTGAAATTGTGCCACACATGGTTAACGTGAAAAAATACACTAAATCCATTATGTCTAGGAACTCGTGGTGGTAAGATAAATGACTAGGTTCCACATTATCACGGATAATCTGTTGCCTACCTAGGAAAACCCAGATGATATTTTTGTCCACTAGATAGGGTAACCACAACTATTACCTATCAAATTGTAGATACAGGATTTATGGTTTAAAGGGTCTTACCGTGGCATGTGAAAACTCTACTAAATGAATATTGCCGTAATCAAAGGTACACATATAGTAAGTCAGCCATTATCGAATATATATTCATGGAACCTATATATATGATCCCAGATCCTGTATATCGGATTATAAACAGGGTTTTCCTTGTTATTAAGAAAACTTATAAAAGACTGTACTTAAATTTGTCTTTGTAAATTTCTATAAAAGTGCGAATAAGTTCTGGAGCCCTTTCGAAGTTTTAGGGTTTAGAAACAATACAAAAGACAGGATTCTCTGAGGTAATATCAGATCTTATAAGCCTCGGCAGCCCCCGTAGGAACAAACTTTATTCAAATCATTAGGTCTGTACCTAAGATAATGAGGGCATCATTTAGGTGTCTGAGGAGAATTTGGAAGTGTTGATTCTTCCGATAAAAACTTGCTTAATTTCGCCATACTAATTCCCAAGCGTCTATCATACTACTAAAATTGATAGTGGATATAATTCATGGGGACTCTTTATCATGGTGGAATGGCTGATACATTGCCTTATATCACGGAGGTAATATTCTTGGATTACGCAGGGTTAGTACAGGCAGCTAAATACCTATCTAAATTCTTTGTTCAAATGCAAGAGATTATGAGGGAAGACACTGATTACCACCCTATCATCGAGGCCCCCCTCAATGTTCCAATGGTTCGATTACAATCCTTAAAACCATTTGAGGTAGCTGTTGGCGACCTATACTGGGGCAATAATAAATTTACAGGAGATAATACTCCCCCCAAAGAAAAGTATATGTCTCGCTTAATTACTTGCACCGCTACAAGTGTGTTCATTTAGAAATAAAGCTGATGATTCTAAACTGCCCAATAACATTTATTCAAGTGTTCCCGGCGGTTTGTCGGTCGGTGCAGGTCGTGTCCTAAGCGATTGATTAGCTGACTAAATGTAATAACTTGTAGGAGCCTCCCCCATATGTTGTAGAAATCATAGTAAAATCACCCATCACAGATACATAGATCTCTAGAGTAAGGGATATTGCTACATGGGACCTTTACTATCTCCTAGAGCTCCTGGCAAAATGGTTTACACAGTACCAAGAATGTATTGGCATTGCAAGTCTTGTCTTAGGAAAACTACTCCACAAGACAAAGATAGCTCTAGAAAGATCTGTTGAAATACCATAGGGATGAGAAAATTAGATGGAGACCCGTATCAAATAACCACGACCCTTAAAAAGAACCTATCTTTAGATGATTCATCAGTAAATTATAGAAGCTCTAACTCCCTCGAAATTTAATTTAATGGGAGAAGACTGGAACCCTTTCCTTTGATAGATAACACGGGAAAGAATTATACACTAAGATCCTAGAGTAATAAAGACCGGTTCAACATTCTCCGGGAAGGTTATCATACTTTAAGTAAATAGTTTGAAGATCATGGGATAAGCATTGGAGTGCAGACTATTTACTGAGTTCTATAGGGCCAAAAGTTTTATGGGGCTCAACCAGCTCAGAAAATCAAAGTACAATCAAAGTAGGAGAATAGATAATCCCTAGAGAGATATTGCCTGTCGTCGCAATGTCCTCTAGAAAAATAGACAAACTGCATACTTTGATGGAAAGGGGATTAGTGAGGTCGTGGAGTTACTAGTGAGGACAACGATGTGTGCGGACTGCGTAAATAATTTGATCACCCATACGGGAGTAGCTGAAGAGAGAAATGAAGACTTTAAGTTCAAACGTCTTGGCCAGGCGCAACTTTCGGGATTTCTCCACTCGGTAGGCAAGCTGCTTTTTAAGGTAAAACCATTGGTAAGAAAACTCTCATTGTAACCCGTTAAAGCGAGGATTATGGTCCTCATTTTTATGAGTCCCTCACTTATAGAAAACGCGAGTGTATGTGCCCAATTGGGCGGGCCGCCAAATTAAAAAGGTGGGCTAATTCGGCCGGTGAAACTCTTGGAGGCCATACTCGAATTACCTGAGAATGACCCAGGGGTAACACATATGGCTCAGGGACCCAGTGCCCAGCAGGAAGGTGAAGGTGCTGGACATGGCTCTCTCCCTTAATCGCGGGCAGACGAGATTAGAAAGAAGACCCCTGCGTGGGGGGCGGGGGGAGAGGGGGGGGGGCGGGGGGGGGGGGGCGGGGAGTGGTGTGCTGGGGCGGGCCTCCTGGTTCTGTTGAACGATCTGTACCATAGAGTTCCATAACATCACACGATCTTTCATTGTGCAAGTACAACTCATAGAATAACCACAAGACTTAGCAAAAAACAAAATTTTTAAGCGGTTGCACAAATATATGGCGAATACATTGATACACATCAAGTTTGTTTAGTGACTATAAGAATTCTGGCAAAGTCCCGCGTACAAGTGATATTGTCACACAGGTATCGCAGTAAAGGGTTAAAGGGTGTCAAAATTACCTGAAAGCAACCCTTCATTTTCGCCGGCCCCAGGTTGTGGAAATTGATCCATTAAAAACCGCCCTATGTAGGCAGTAAGATTAAATTTGAATGGTGGAATTGGCCGACTACCGTCAGGAATTCGGAGATACGAACACAAAAATTCCACCGATGTATATATTATAAAGGCTTGGGTATATATTAAAGATGTGTAATTTCATATCATAAATTGATGGTATTCATCTCATAATACCTCAATAATCAAAGGATTAACATAGCTATAAGAATTGTGAGGAACCCCTATGGGAGTCTTTTTAAAATATTATTGGAAACAAATAACATGGCGGGCTCCCACGAGCACAACGCTGGAAGGTTTATTTTCAGTGGACGGAATTTAGTAAGGCGTCAGCCATACGACATGAAGTTGGCTGTGAGCGGTTTTGATTATTTCCACACCTAAGAGGTGTAGTCAACTCATTAAATTAATCATGAGTATCTATTTTACCGATCAATCGGTTTATAGAAAGGACGGATAGTGTAAAACAACACTTTGATAATATCGGCTCAGCTGTGCATAAAAGCCTTCGTCGCCCGACTCAACAATCGCGGCCATTCTTACATGGAGGAGGCAGCCAGTCACCACGCAGTTCAAGAGTTCCCACTAACAGCCTGTTGCAAACTTATGACCACCTCGACATACAATACTTCCCAAGGATAGAGATCACGCCAACGCACATTACACCACCTGACAATGCTGGCGTATAACCCTAGTTAGATGCTGTAAATTTAGGGTATCAGTGCAGTTTAGGTAGATTGGGTTTAATCGCATGGTGAGTTCAACGTTAATCAAACATTAATAATTTTAACAGTGTTGTCGACCACAATGTGGTCGATTAATTCCAACATAATTTACTAATTTCGAGTGTTCGAGTTGGTAAGGCTCGATAATTTGGCGAGAGGACGTCGAATAATCTAACCTTAGGTTCGCAGAAACATAGAGAAAGCTGTTTTCTAGTCATAACTGGCGAGCTATCTTTCCCGTTTCCCTCATCTGCAATACGTTTTTCCCATCCTTCACATGATCTTGATCACCCATTCTCTATTGGATGATTTTAGAATCTTATACAAAGCATAAGCTACTATCTAGCGACTAACTAAACTATATTAGAATCCCTATACACATGTCAAGCATTCTGATCTTCTGATCTAACTAATCATAAGTCACTCATGCCACAATTACAATAATTCAAATGATTCATACACTGCTTTCGATCGTATCCGACTCTCGTTCCTGATCGCCTCATAGGAACTGAAATGCTACCTGTAATATCATTGTTCATTCAGTCCTCTGCCAACCTAGACAGCATACACTTCAAGGTTTGTTAAATTAAAAATTAAATTTTTAGTTTATAGAACTGATAATATAGGATTATTTAATTTTTTTTTTTTTTTTTTGCAGTTTGCTTTTAGCAGTTTTTAGTATTATTTTAACGAATATAATACTATTTTAGCCTGATGATGCTTTGGCGAAAACGTTGCACGCACACAAAGAACCTGAAGAAATGAAGAGTGTTTTTGCCCGCCCTGAACATCCTCATGTATCAACCAACTTTAACCATAAGTATATATATATATATATATATATATATATTATATATATATAATAATATATATATATTATATATTATATATATATATATATATATATATATATATATAATATATATATATATATATATATATATATTATATATATATATATATATATATATATATATATATATATATATAAATATATAAATATATATATATATATATCTAGCCGCAAAGCCGCCCTCCGGGCGGACTTTTTGGCTAGCTCCTGCGGAGGGTTATTGGTGGGCCTTCGGCCCACCAAACACAGACTATCCAGATAGCCCCTTCTAACTTTCCTGAAATCATGGATGTAGAAATGTATGTATTAACGCCAACCCATTCACATCACCCCCAAGCCATTACCCATCACCCCCCACCCATTCACTCACCCATTACCCATCACCCCCCCACACCATTACCCATCACCACACACCATTCAATCACCCATTACCCATCACCCCCCACCTATTCCCAAACCCATCACCCATCACCCCCCACCCATTCAATCACCCATCACCCCACACCCATTACCCATCACCCCACCCATTCACTCACCCATTACCCATCACCCTACATCAAGGTTTCCTCAATTCTCGCAACCCACTTTTTTTTCACAATTCTCGCTAATAGGCTACTACAAAAAAAAAAAAGGGTTCGGATCATCCCATAAATGGGCTTAAATTGTGCCCCTGGTCAACCTGGTTCCAAAACTGTGCCATATGAGGGGATTGCGCCACTGGGGGCGGAACCTATGGTGGACACACACACAGACACACACACACGCGATGGTCAGATGACAGCGTGCCGGGCTCCCATTCTGTGGGTAGGCGGTTCGAATCCTCGTGCTCCCTTGGATTTTTTCACTTGACAAATTCGGGCGGTTACTGTCCCCCTTGAGCAAGGGGGACAGCCCAGTATTGCCCAAAGGTCGGTAATAATGAGCTCCTAGCTCGCACTGAGATGGTGAAAACTGGCGATAGCGAGCCAGCTCGCGTGGACAAGACCATGGGTGAAGGACAAACTTCGCTTATATTATTATATATATATATATATTTAATATATATATATATTAAAATAAAATAA
>JACEEZ010013156.1:0-26121 GCA_016584305.1 Chionoecetes opilio
AAGTGGTATTACTATGATGATGATGATTATGATGGCCTAACCATGGAAGGAAAATGAACAGCTGGTTTAAGGTAGACAAGTAAATAGTCTTGTACGGCTGTTTTCTAATTCTGAGAAGTTAAGAGAAAGTAAGCTCATAAATGGTATTAGTGACTAATTTAATGCTCGATAAATTTATATACTTCAAAGCTGTCAATAGGGAAGAGTCAGCAGTGAAATTAGTAACAAACTCTTTGTGTAGTTTTTCAGGGGAAGGTTTTTCAAATAGTATGATGCAAATAGCATGCAATAAGAATTACGAAGTGACTTGAAATTTAAACTGATACACTGCACCTTCAGGAGATACTACATTAAGAACATAAAACATAAGAAAATAAAGATGCTACAAGAGGCCGTGAGACCTACACGAGGTAGTTCCTGTTATTTAAACACTACCTACATTTACCTTTCATCCCAATCCTTTGAATTTATCTAGCCTCCTTTTAAAGCTCTCTAATGACTCCGCCCTAACTACCTGTCTACTGAGTCATTCCAGTCATTCACCACCCTATTTGTGAACCGTTTTTCCCTATTTCTATTTTAAATCTACTCTTTTCCAGCTTGAATCCATTACTTCTTGTTCTATACCCTGGTAGCGTAGAAGTTTTCCTACCTCTCCTTTATTATATCCCTTTATCCACTTAAAACTTCTATCGATTGCCCCTTACTCTGCGTCTCTCGAGTGAGTGTAATTTAATAGCTTCAATCTCTTCTCATAACTAAAGTTACGCATCCCTTGTATCATTTTGGTCATCCATCTTTGCATTTGATTCTAACAAGGCTATATCCATCCTTTTAATATGGAGACCAAACTGACCGCATAGTCTGGGTGAGGCCTGACTAGAGCCAAATAAAGCTTTAGAATAACCTCAGCACTTCTACTTTAACACTACTGGTAATAAATCCAACACCCTATTAGCTCATTTCTAGCCTAAATAATTGTTTCCTAGGTCGGAGGTCGGAGCTCACTCTCACTCCCAGATCTTTATCACCTTCTGATCTTTTCAGCGATACATTGCGTATGGTGTATCTATTACCGGGGTTTTTTCTACCAACTTTCAAAACCGCTGCACTTAATTCAATATTAAATTCCATCTGCCATCTGATCATTAAGTTTATCTAAGTCTCCCTCCCAATATGCTTACATCAGATTGTGATCCAGTAATCCTACCGACCTTAGTACACAGCAAACTTGCTGATATCACTGCTAATCTATTTATCTAAGTCGATGAAAATAAAAAATAGTATTGGACCCAAAACAGACCCTTGTGGAACCCCACTTGTCACCTGCCCCCATTCGATTTAGAACCATTTAGAACATTTAGCCAAGCTCTGTCCAACGAAGAACCTTCCCATCTATTCTATGAGCCTTTACCTTATTAGAGGTCGCTCGTGGGGTACCGTAGCAAATGCTTACTAAAGTCCAGGTATATTATATCATAATCCTTATCATTATCTGCTGTCTCATAAACTTTCCTATAAATCTCAATAATTGGTGAGACAGACCTACCCTTGGTGAATCCATGTTGTGAATCATTGACCAAACTATGTTTTTCTAATGCTCTCTAATATTTTTTGCAATAATAGATTCCAATAATTTACCTCCCACTGAAGTTAAGACTAACGGGTCGATATTTGACATTAGTCCTTCTTAAATATGGGAACTACATTTCCTTTCCTCCATATTAACTCCGGACTAGAACCCTCCTGGGGAGAGACAAGGAGAGGTATGTCCGGAGCCTCGCTGAGAATGTCGAGGGCCATTTATACGCTAATGACCTCCAACCCCGCCTACCGAGCCCTGAAGAACTCAATCCAAGTCTCCATCTCGGGCGAGGGGCTATTCGAGCAGCAGATGGGCACCTCGTGGTCGACATGGATGGGAAAGATGGCTCGTTGGGCTGAGTACTTTGGGCAGTTGTTCACGGTGGACCCTCCACTGAGCAGCTTCACACCACTGGGCAGTTCATTTTTTACATTATAACTGGGGCGACCAAAAGGTCTCTCAGTGATGGACACCTGTCGCCCAGTAAGGACATTTTTAAGCTACTAGGCAACAAGATATTTCATGATATTCATAAAATCCTTCCGGGATGCAATGGCTCATCTTGTCTGTGTGTGCATGATCCGGAAGTGCATTCTTTTTACTGCATAAAAATTATGATATTTATTTAAATCTTTTCTTCTATTATTGCCTATATCATCTTGTAGAGCCATCTATAAACCCGTTGATTATTTGCGCATTGAAATTTTGTTGGTGCCACTGGATGATTCTAAAAACAGCATGGAAAGGGAGGGGAGGGTCACACAACAAAACAAAATGAGGAAGATGATTTTTAAACCAAAAGCTGTATTTTTAACAGGTTTTTGCCTATACTACCCTTCTTGGGTATCCAAGAAATGCGCCCTTTAGATTTGCTAACAAAATGCCCCTGCCACTGGGTTACAGGCAGTGGATGCCGATCCTCCCATTGACGAAACCGCACCCCTCTTGACGAAGTCGAGAGGCTGTAGCAAAGTTGAGGGTGGAAAGGCAGCTGGTGTTTCTAAAAATCAGTGCGGAGCTCCTCAAAGCTGGGGGTGAAAGGGCCATGATCCGCGGGTTGCATGCTGTTCTGACTGCGTGTGGCAATCGGGTACCATTCCTCCTGACTGGAAAAGGAAAGGGGACCGTCAGGATTGTAACAATTAATCGGTATTAACACTGCTCAGTGCTCAGCGTGGCAGGCAAGGTGCTTGCCCATCTATTGCTGACACGGATCCGCGGTCATCTGCTGAAACATCCGATACCTCAGCAGTCCTGGGTTCACGCCCGGTAAGTCAACATCGGGCCGTACCCTAGCGCTTCGTGTCCTGGTGGAACGCCGACATGAGTTCGACAGGGGATGGGTTGCAACCTATGTTGATCTCAAGAAAGCGTTTGAATCAGTGCATCGTGAGTCACTTTGGGGGTCTTTTGCGACTTCGCAGGATTCCTGCAAGGACTATTGGTTTGATGACTGGTCTGTACTCTGGGCTGAGAGTGCTGTGAAGTGTGGGGCAGGGTTTTTCCAGCTTTTCCTGTGAATACAGGAGTGAGGCAAGGGGGCGATCTTGCCCCCTTACTTTTCAACACTTGTAGGAAAGGGGATTGGGCAAAGTTGTAGTCAAAGTGATTGTGGAGCATCCCTCGGCAACACCAAGATCACTGATCTTGTTTTTTGCCGATGTACAGTAATTTTTGCTGAGTCGCTGGAGGTCCTGGTGATTGCTCTCGAGGCGCTGCACGAGGAGGCAAAGCCTTTGGGACTTAAGGTCTCTGGCTTTAAAATCAAAAGGGCCAGGTGTTTGGAGGCTTACTAGATGAAATAGTACAGTCTGTTCATGCGTGCGGCGAGGACACTGAGATCTTGGAAAGTTTTACATACCTTGGTCGCAGTCCATAATGACGGCGGGTCATTCAAGAAGTCTTATGGCGAATTGGGATAGCCCACGGGGTTATGGACTCGCTCAGCAGGAGTATTTGGTGTTGGGCGGTACCTGTGCTGGCAGTGTGCAGGAGGACAAAGATCCGGATCTTCAAATCGCTTGTGATCCCCGTCTTACTCCTATGTTGTGAGACATGGACACTAAATAGCGACTTGAAGAGACGAATCGTTTCCCTTTTTGGTAAAAATTGGTTTTTCGCAAATCATGGGGTATCGCTGGGTGATTACATTAAAACCCCAACAAAATTTGGCAACCGTGAGACTAAAATTTGGGGGCTATTCCTTTCATAGTCCGTCAGCGCCAACTTTGGCTAAGGGGCATTTTGGCACGCTGCCCTAAAAACCGATCCTTGCCTCGGGTTGAAATCTGTAAGAGACAATCCGGCTTGGGGGAAAGGCCCCAAGGGGGCGCCCACAAAAGGTCGGGGGCTGGGGCAAGTTGATTTTCTTTTTTTAAGCTGTTTGGGTATGGTAAAAGGAGCCTGCATGGGGACTAAAGCGTGGGGGACCCCGGGATGGTGCCCTTTGGGTTGGGCAAAGGCGACCGCCCCCCGGCGTATCCCCCCCAATGATTGATTGATTGATTGTTGATATTAACGCCTTCGCCTATATCAATCGATTTCCAAAAAAATTGCACTATCACTCACAACAACCTCTTTGAAATTTTTTTAATACTCTGGGATAAACTTCATTTTGGTCCTGGTACTTAAAATTCTTCATTCTATCTACCCCTCTTCTATCTTTTCCCCTAGTTATCTCAATACTTTGATTTTCCCTCATCATCGTTTCCCTTTTTAAACATCTTTTAAATATCGGGAAATCCCCCTTGTTCCCCCCGGGTAAAAACACTTCAGAAAAATCTTTTAAAAACCAAAATAATTTACTACCACATAGAATGTTTTGTAAAGAAGAACAGTGTTTGTCTAAGAAACTTATGTGAAAGAAACCCGTGAAAATCAAGGGTTTTAAGGTAAAACCCCGAAAAGGGCCCTTATTTCATTCGCCTAAGGAAAGCTCCACTTCACAAATACCCTAAATTTTTACAGGAAAGAAGGAAAAGGGGAGAGTTTGGGGGGCCCAAAATACGGGTTTAAATATTCTTACGGCCCAACCTCCCTAATTCGGGTTTGGCTTTTTTGATAGGGGCAGGGTTTTTTGGGCTTCTCGTCTAAGCTACTACCAATCAACACAACAAAAATAGGTTTCCGTGGCGGCAGACCGTATAAATAGCGCTTCCCCCTTTTTCGCATTTTTAATCATGCCCCACCTCAACTCCGAGGAAAAAACATCTTCCATATGCTGCTGAAGGGGGTTTTTAGACCCAAAATCACATAAAAGAAAACATGACAAGCACGGCGAAGTCAAAAAATTGATTACAAAAGAGAAAAAAGCACTCTTAAACAAAGAAAAATATCTTTTTAAAAAGATAATAAACGCTGAACTAGCTATCACTTTTTAAAGAGATCTTTTCTTCCCAAAAAAATCTCCTGCCCGTATATACTCACATATATTATAAACATATATACATACATATATACATACAACATACGACATTTCATACATCCCTAATACATATATATAATCATACATATATAATACATACATATATCTATCTACATATATTATACATACATTATTTACCTAATATATATATACATACAAATATATACAACCCTATATATATACATTTCATATATATATACATACATATATATATACATACATATAAAAAATACATACATTTATATAACATCATTTATATACTCCCTTTTAAACAAAAATATATATAATAAAAATACATATATATATTTCATAAAAATACATAAACATAATATAAATACTAACAACATATTTACATATACAATTTCCTATACATATACATATACTAAAACATTCATTTAAAAATCCTACATTATAATACCTATAAAATTACAAATATATACATATATATAACCCTACAATATATACCTATTTTATATTTTAAAATACATATATACATACATATATATACATACAATATATACATACATATATATACAACATTTATACATCATATATATTTCAACATATATATACAACATTTTATATACATACATATATATACATACAAAATTTTTATACAACATATTTTATATATATTATATAACCCTATTATATAAAACAAAAAAAATCCCAAACATAATATTTCATTCATATATATACTACATATTATACAATATATATACATTATAAAACATAAATATATATACATATATATACTCTATATATACATACAATATAATACATATATATATATAATACTATATATAATACTATAATACAAAAAATATATATAATAATATAAAAATACATACATAAAATAATACATACATATATTTTAACATACATAAATAACATTATATATTTATACATATATATATATAAAAACATATATATATAATAAAATTTTTATATATACCTATTATAAAATAAAATATATATATATATACATATATTTTATATATACATATATAATATATATACATAATTTTATATTCATTTTATATATATAAAACAAAAAAATTATAAAAAAATTATAATTATAATATATAAAAAATTTTAAAAAATTATAAAAAATATATATATATATATATATATATTTTATAATATTTTATATATATATATAAAAATATATATATATATATATATTTTATATAATATATATATATTATAAAAAAATTAATCGTCACCCTTTATTGTCTTTAATGCGTTTCCCACCCGCCCTCTGTAGGGTTTCCCCTGTGTAGTGGTAATTCCCTTTCCTGGGGCTTACTCATTTATCAAAAAACTAAACCCTTTAAAGAAAAAAATTTTGCCCCCCAAACCCTAGAGCCATCCACTTTAAAAAATACCATAAAATTTGGGAAAAAAACTACCCATTCACTTAAATTTTTGGGGATAATAATCCCCAATTTTTACATAAGAAAAAAATTTTTAAAACCACTTGCTTACTATAATGGGAATTTTTTACAAAACCCTAGAAAAAATATCTTTCCCTTTAAATCAGACAGAAAGAGAGAGAGAAAAAAACAAAACCCTCAAACCCCAGAGTCACTCGAGCCCAAGTAGACCTACTCAAAAATGCAGAAAGGCCCGGTTTGGGGGCGCCAACAGGGTATCCCCGTGGGCACGGGGTTTTGACCACGTGGGCCATACTGAGGGGGGTTTCTTTCACTTTGGGCCGGCACCATAAACGAGGGGACGCACACCCCTGGGGGATCAAATCAACAAATTTTACCAGGGAAACCTGTAAAAGTTTTGCATGTGACTCCCCCCTAGAGAAAAACAGACTTTTTAGAAGATTTCAGTGTTTTGTTTTTATGGCATTAATCTTTACTATTCTACTTTTTCTATACTAAAAGGCTCAAACGGTGGGCGTACCTCTCGCATCAGAGGGAGCTCCCACAGACTGAAAAGGGGCAAGACTCTGAGCGAAAATCCAGCCCGGGGGGTTTTTCGTGGTTTCCCTCATCCCGCAAATTTTGGGGGAAAATAGGAATGTACCCCACCATGGTACGGTAACGTACTCAACACTTTACCATTGCTCATTGAGGTAATACATTATTTAATGATGTGACTTTCTCATATGGATGATGGCTAAGTAAGCTACTAGTACTCATCACTGACTGATTCATATTAAAGAAGTTGGAATTCAGCAATTGATATCATGGAGGGGCTTCATCTGTGTACAGCTGCAACTTAATAGTAATTATGAATGATACAACTAGTGGCATCACCAGCAGCACTGTGTTGTTGTATCAACTTGGTTTTTTTTCCGGTGGTGCTTCCGGCGGCATTAATCGTCCGATGCAGAGGGGTCTGTTGCCGAAGGGATCACGCACGCCGTAGATTTTGTCCTCGTGAAGGATAACTAATGAGTAGGCGGTGGGCCCTAGCTTCAATCAAGTGCCGGATGCAGCCCCCCAGTCCGGCTTGTCCTTCTCTCCGCGTGGAGGAGCCTGAGATAGCATCTGTGTGATGAGCTCTGAGTCCGACTGAGTTGAGAGGCCAACGCCGCGTTCCAGGATCTGTGGTGAATGAAATGTCATTGTAAAAAGCAACAAAAATGAATAGAAACAAAAGGACAGAAAAATAAGAAACTGATTCTAACACAGTGACCAAGAAAGCCAGCAACCATGCAACCACAAAATCTAGAAATTTGAATACCGAAGTTAGAATTTCTATTTTGTGGATGGTACACTATGAAATTGGTAATACAATACCTTACAGAGCAAAAATCGAGGATTATAGAACAATATGAAATATGTGCACCGATTCTGAGCACGACAACACTCATAGTAGCCTGGGAGCCAGGGAGTCTTGTGAGCTGTACTTACCTGGAGGCAGATGCTGAAAGCAAGTTAGGGCACCTGATCCACTCGGGCGCCTTGGATTCAGGCAAGCTCCTCCTACCGCCTATGCTCAAACGAGGAAGCCGCCTTATTGGTACCTTTTTTAAGGGGCTGAAACTTAAGGCAGGGTCCGACCCTGACTTAGTGAGCTGTTGCTGGGCTTTGACAGACATTCATCTTCTGTTTAGAAGGCAAATACAGCCTTGTTACAGTTGCTACAACGTAACAATTGGTGTTTACGTAATAATAGTGTTACAAGGTGTGTATGAATCGATCGGGGAAAAGACTAAATATGACACTAGGGTGTTAAATTTTGGCAATAGCATAATGTTGTGTGCTGTGAGCTGCAAGCTTGTCCGGCCGGCAGAGCGTCTGTATGAATGTGTTGAGGCAAGTGTCACAGAGGGTGCTCTGCCCGCAGTAACATGTTGTACTCTTACACGGTATTACCAAACTACCAGATAATATTTAGGAAAACTGAACATACCATCATCTTCACGAGACATTACTGCATATCACGAATAAAAAAATTACAGTAAACTATACCTAGAATAAGATAATGCGAGCAAATGAAATAGTGTATAAACATTTTTTTCTCTTACACCTTTTTGATTCAACTCCTTATTCCTGTAATTTTGCTTCCATTAAATTTTCACTCACAGTCTCGGAATGAGCACACTTTTCCGATTATGATGGTATACGACACTTCCCAATCGAAAAATATGTAGGTGGTCAAAAATTGCAATGAACTTTGTGAGAAGAGCTTTTCGACCGGGCGAGCGTTAAATTTGCTTCCCTAGCCTTGGTGGATGGTGGTGAGGGAGGGAGGCACAAAAATTTGTGTTTCGGCTGATAATTTTCATGGCCTTTGTGTTTGGGTTGAAGCTCCCTAAGCGGGCTCAACGGGCAACGTGATGACTAGTAGGATTCCGGAAAAAAAATACACCAAAGGCACTGAGGTGTAAGGCAAGGCTAAGGCGCCTGAAAAAAATTCTCTACAAGGCCTTACGGCCCCCTTACCGGCCTAAAAAAGGCCCCTGAAGACGGTTAAGGCGTCAGTAGCCTTCCCTTTTAAAGCATTTCTTCCCTCCCCCCCATGCATAAATGGGAAATTTTTATCACAAACTTTTTTGTCAAAAACATTTATTTAATTTAGAGTTCTTACCTTCAAAAACCTTTGTCTATCTCATCCGACAAAATCCCCCATTAAAACTAAACTAAGATAGTTATCGGTGGATGGGGGGTTTAATTGGGTTTGAAGGTTATAAATACTGCAATGCTCGGGGGCGTTGGGATGGCCGCCGTGTCAGCCGGCGGGAAGGGGGGAGGCGGATTTTTTTTGTTCGGGGTCACGGTGTTTTATAAAACCCCCAAAGGGGGCGATTTATAATCCCCGAGGGGGTCGGGGAAGCTACAACCGCCACAATCCTACCTACTGCCAATTCGGTGGCGAGAATTAAGGCGTGGCCAATGACCCAGCCGTTTAAAAGCAAGGGCTAAATAAGGTTCCCAACGGGGTTTATTTATCATAAATTTATTATTTATTTATTCATTTATAAATTTTACACTAGTCCTTTAAATTTAAAGTAAAAAAATCCATCGGGTTGGACAAAATTGCTTTATTTGTTCCCTCAAATTTTGACAGGCATGGGTCTATCCCCCAGGAAAAAAAATCTACCCTGATCTCCCTTTGCTAGACCCCCAAAATTTGCTGTAACAAGATGGCCGCCATCACGGGACCGAAAAAAAAAAATTGCATATTTTTCCAACTAATAAGCTTAAATGCAAACAAAGTGTCAATCCTATGTTTTTTCGGGTCAAGGAGTTCATTTATTATTTTTTTTTGTCTGTATGTGCCTAATTGCAGATACTGGGCAGGAAATCAGGGCCCTCATACTAAACAAGTTCCAGGGGAACTTTAAAGGCGGTTTGGTGGTCTGACAAGAGGTCGGGGTTTGAACAGTCACAAGTCTATGGGGTTTGCTGTCCACCCCAGCTTTGGAAAGCACAGGGCCGGGAAAAAGTGACCGGCCCCTTAAAGCAAAAGGAAAAGCAGAGGTTCACGGGAACATCAGCTGCTAGGATGACCAGAGACCCAAAGGGATGTGCATACCATCCTGAACTACTTCTCTAACGAAAACTCTTCTTCCGGATTCGGGGGGGAACTGCATAGTCTGTCTTTGGATCATAGCTGACAATCTGTAAATGTGTAAAAAGAGCAGGCTTTTTGGTAGCCATACTGAAATTATGCAGGCAAATGGGTAGCAGAGAACCGTCTGCAGAGGATAAGGCCCACCACCCCGGGAGATCGCCCCAAAACGTTTTCCCCGCGCCTTGTTTCGGGAAAACGGGGAATTTGACACAAAAAGCTTTTCCAAAATCGGTTGTCAGCTTACCTCACAGCTCTTTTGAAAACCATCTCCTGATGCGTCTGCCAGAAAAGGCCCAGCTCCAGACAGGGCCTGGTAAAGAAGGAAACACCCGTGCAAAAGTAAATGTCCAGATGATTGGTTCGTCCTTTGATGGTGGTGCCCCTTTTTCCAACGGCTGCCAGGCCCCAAACAGAAAACATTGCCAATCTTCCCAGTTTTTTGTGATTATGTACAGGGCCACTACGGACAGCTTTTTCCTATTTGAGGCTTAAAGTGGTCCCTTCCCAGATGAAGCCCCCCAGAGAGGGCCCACCCAAAACTACTCGGAGCAGAATTAACTTAAAGCCAAAATACTTTGCTATGAAGAAAAAGGCTTTCCTCCCCCCCCCAGGAAAAAGCAAAGTTTCTGTCTTCATTGGCAGGGGGGAGCTGGAAAAGCTGGAGTTGAACTCCATCACAGTCTGGTGATGCTGCTAAACATTTGTGTCACCATTACCATGGCCAAGAGGAATCAGGGGCAGTTTTTGGGGAGAACCCCACCTGGGTCCTGCGCTGCACCATCTCAGCCCCCGAATAGTCATCTCCTGCAACACCCAGCAAAGATCCTAAACACCCGATCCTAAAAGATCACTAGCCCTGACCTTACGCATCTTTGCTCTTCTACATGCCGTCAAGGGGTGTGATACGCGCGGGCCGTACGCATAGGGAAGGGTCATGGCAAGGGCAATGCCACAGCTCAAGGATCCCCACTTATTCATGAACCTTAAAACCCCTTGATGTCAACAAGCATGGCCGGGCCTCTCTGAGCCTTACAACTGAAAAGCCTGGAAAACCCTTGACTTTGAAGAGCACCCAGGTTCAGTCAAGGTGGCTTCCGGCGTCTATTGCCCCCCTGAATTCCCCCACCCCCCTGCCTGCACCCAAGTACCAACAGTTACGAGTGTACCACCAGGTACAGCCCTCTAGGCAATAATCTTGATCCAACCAATGGGGCTTTTTCTCCACAAGCCATAATGTGGAAAGCTCAACCCAGGGGATCAGAGGGTGCTGCCCAGACCTGTACTAAAAATGCAACTCCCACGGCAATGCGACAAAAAACCCCTTTTCCTGTCGCAAGAAGGGACTTTTTGTGACCCTGGCTTGTGTGACTGCAAAGGAATCACCTGTCCCCAATCTGCAGGAACATGAACAGACTTCTGGATGTTTAAAACGTTGGATGTAATTTTGGGAATGTGATTGCATAATTTAAGTAGACAGACGTAGGGTAGTTAGTTGTTTAATTCTTGGGTTGATCAGCCCTGTACCTGCTTGTGGTCACTGAAAGGAAAAATCCCCTGCCCAATGATCCCAGTGAACGGAAGCAAAGTCCGGATGACTTGCTCTCGGGATTTTAGTTAAGTCATACATATACGATGTGGAAAGTTAAAGTTGACATTAAGGTTTTTCGAATTGTCGGCCTTTAGTTACTTGGCTATGCAATCAGGGATTCTTGTCACAACCCAAGCTATAAAAACACTCAATCTTTATTAAAAACGCTGAAAAATGAATTTTCGGGCCCCCCAAAACATAGGTTTAGACATTTTGTTTGCATTATAGCCTATTTTTTGGAAAGATATGTTTTTTTTTTTTGGGTTTTTGGGTTTCCCGTGATGGCGGCCATCTTGGAAAAATAAAAAATTTGGGGTACTAGCATGACAGATCAGGGTAGATTTTTATCCTGGCTATAGACCAAAGGCCTGTAAAAATGTTGAGAAAAAAAATAAAGAAATTTTTTGTCCAACCTCTGCTTTTTAATTTTACGGGGACTTTTCCCCAGTACTTATACCAACTTATCCCTAGCTACTTTCACCAGTACTTATCTTTACTTAAATTACCTTATTAATACCTTTCCCCATTATATTATATAACATAATACCATTTCCCGGCGCATAAACGACCTCCCATAGACGCACCCCTTGTTACAAGGGAAATTTTGAGAAAGAAAAAATTGGTTTTTTTTTTTTTAAAAAAAAATAATTTTCGAAAATTTTATCGAAGTTAAAAAAAAAAAATGGGTTTTTGGGGGAAAAGAAATAATTATAGCATGTATTAAAATACAATATTCACAGTGCAGTGAAGGGAAATTTTGAAAAAAAATACAGTTAAAATGTAAAAATGAACAGTAACCCAAATGTTAATATTTGGGGATCCCCCTGTTTGTTTTCTTATTTTTCTACCTATGAATTGCAAATTTAATTTTTTGGTATCTTTGGGCTTTCCATTTTTCCCTTAAAAATTTCAAATTATGGTATTTTTTTTGGGGGGCTTTAAAAGCCAATTTTCCATTGGGCTTTTTAATTCTACATTTGACCAAAAACCCCACGTTTTTTTTTTTTTTTTTTTTTTTTCACCCAAAAAGTTAATTAGGTTAAATCAGTTTAGGTTATTTAAGGGGGGGTTTGGTTTCGTAACAGATGATAAGAGAACAAACAAAAAATCCCAAATAATATGGCAGTTGAAATAGCAATGTTTGCGGGCGGGCCTGGGGGGGCAGTTGCCCCCCCCCCACAACCACACACACCCTAAACCAACATTTTTTTTCCAAAAAACGAGAGCCGATAATTTAAAACACATCAAAACTATTCCGAGGCTAAGTTTCGGGCCCCAAAATCGTGTTTGTCCAATAAGAAAAATTACGAAATTTAATAACACTAAGTTTAAACCCTCTCTACCTGTTTTTTATTTTTGTAATGTTGAAGGCACTGTTTTTTGGATCGACAGTATTTCCCCGCTTACACCTAAATCTATCACAGTGCGAGGGTTGATTAGTTTTCTTCAGGAAGGTACAGGGAAGGCGTTCACACCTGAAACACGGCAGCGTTCCGTCAGCCGTGCCTTTTATTCACACTATTCGCCGGTTCTTTTCTCGGCATTCCCTGCTCACCCTCAAGAGATGTGCCTCAGAGGCTTGGTTGAAAATTGCATGAAGCACTTCTGTTTTGGGTAAGAGGAGTTTAACTCTAAAAGACACTTTTTGGGGACAAAAAATTGAGAAAACGACAATTTTCAGCACGGCACAGTCCATAACGTTAAAATACTCTTTTCCCAGAAACCGTTACGTAAGGGCCGTGATGATTGGGTGTCACGGCGGGGCACCGTTTAGTATAACACGTCATTTGTTTGAATGTAAGAAAAATTTTAACGGGGTGATGAGACGGTGCAGTGTCACCAAAATGGTATGGTTATTCGACCCTTAGGCGGACGGTGTGGGGCCGTGTGGGGGCTTTGGGCTTTGGGGTACCGTGTGAAACTTTTTTTCCTCTACAAGTACCATTGCAGCCTTTTTTCAACACTTTTATACATTTTTTTTCTGTAGAGGTACGGGGGAGGATTGAGGGTTTTGGGGGGTAAAGGGGGTTTGCCCTTTCCCAAACCCCCCTTCTTACCATTGTACGGCGCCCAAAAAACCCCACACCACATACCACCGCATCGGCTTTTGGGCCCCCCCCCTGTCTGGGACCCGATTTGAGGGGGACCCGCGCTGACCTGACTTGTCCTCGGCCCACACAAATGCAGCATCAACCAGGTAATTCATCAGCCACAGGCCAAAAAGAGACACAAAACCGCACACCTCTTGTCCCCAGTTTTCAATGACTCGCTGTCAAAAAAAACTACAACCAGAGCCCTTTTTCCATCCTTTTGTATAACCCAATCCCCCCGATACTACCCCTTCCTCTCAAACCCCCACACTCCTTCAAAAAAACTTTAACACGCTCTTGTTTCACTATTCCATTTATCTACAAAACCCATTCCGCAAAAATCCCTCACCATTTTTTGCCCCTTCTATCATCTCCTTCCCAACTGTTTTGTCAACTTGTGCGGCCCGGTCTAATGCGGGTTAGGGGGACATCTAATATGCGGGTCTGGGTTTCCATGGGTTTTTTTTCCCTGGAGGGTCTGAGCGGTAAGACCCAAGGTGGGTGGGGGAGGGGGTCGCCGATGAATATCCCAGGGAGCGGCAGACCTAGATATCAGCATCAAAGGGGAACAGCGCGGGGGGGGATGAGTTACATCTGACCGGCCATCTTGGACAATAATTAAAAATCGCCATCTTTTTTTGCCCAGCTCATTTTTTTTTCTTAAACTCCAACCCCTTTTTTAGTATTAGCATTACTGTTTATAACAAGTTCATTTGTGCCAGTTGGCTACTGCTCACACAGATCACTCCCAACCCCTTTAGTAATACACCCCGGTGATTATAATTTTAATATTATCACTAATATAATTTTATATATACACTATATTATTATTATATTATATATTATATTATATATATTATAAATATATATATATAATTAATATATATATAATATATTAAATATATATATTAATTAATATTATAAATATATAACACAAACCTCGTTTCTAAGGGGGGACCTGGGCCGGGGAAACCGAAAAAGTCCCGAATCGCAACAAACCCCGGAATTATCCCTAAACAAAAAAACAAAAAAAAAAAAAGCGATTCCATTACCCCCCCCACCGGGGCGTTTATCCATTTGGTATTTACTGTCCGGGAACCCCAATATCAAAAAACCCCCCACAGACTTTTACGTCCGTAGCATGCTGCCACCTGGGGAGGCAGCAGAAAGATTCAATAGCTCAAAAAGTTCCTACACCAGGGGCGTGGGGGGCGGGGACTAAAGGAGGGACTGCAGGTGAACCGAAAGTGGTGTCCCAAATTAAACAATACGCCGCTGAGCATGCTGCCACCTGGGGGAGGCACGAAGTATTCAAAAGCCCCCAAGAGACTTCCTCACCGGGCAGTGGGGGTCGGGACTAACGGAGCCGTGGGGTAAACCGGGTCGTGTGCCCCAAAAATAAACAAACGACCGCTGAGCATCTGCCCCCCGGCGGGAGGCAGCAGAAGTTTTCAATAGTTAAGAGCTTCCCCACCCCGGGGCATTTTGGGGGTCAGGGGACTAAAGGAGGGGTGTGCAGGTGAACCCGGGGTGCGTGTGCCCCAAATGTAAACAATACGACCGCTGGCATGCTGCCCCTGGGGGAGGCACAAAAATGTTTAAAAAGTCTCAAGATGTTCCGCACAGGGGGCAGGGGAGTCAGGGGGCTGACGGGGGCCGTGCAGGGAAGTGAGTGTTTGTTTCCCAAATGTAAACAATACACCCTGACTGCTGCCACCTGGGGGGGCGCGGACACTGACCAGGGGGGACGGAACGCCCCACCGCCGAACAACTTGTCAATTTTACGAAAAGGACCCCGGCATTTCAACTTAAAAAAAAAATAAAAAAAAAAAATTAATAAAAATAATTGTCTGGGACCGAATATCCCCGGACTCGGGGTTTTTTTCCCCAAATCCGATATCCCGGGAATGGAGGTCTGGGAAATCGAGGTTTTGTGTATATATATATATATGATATATATATTATATATATATAATTAATATTTTATAAATATCATTATATATATTCATATAATTATAATATATAATATATTTCCTACGCTCCCCCAAAGGGAGCGAGCAACACCTCCCTTTTTACAAAAGGGAGGGGGGGCAAAACGCATACCATTGAGTAGTGGTCGGTGGTAATTTTCCCTAGAATGATATTTTTTTTTGAGAAAGAAATTCCCTCCGTCATTTTTATTATGATTTATTGTTTTTTTACAAAATCAAAATAAATTAAAATTGTAATAGCAAACTGTTTTAAAATAAATAGAAAAAAATGTGGGAAAAAAAAGATTTAAAAAGTTCGAGGTTGGCTATTTTGGGGCCAAAAACAATGCCAAAAGTGTTCCAGAAAACTCGTAGTTACCCTTTTATTGAAAATTTTTGGATCATTTTTTGATTTGTCGTGTTTTTCTTATTCTTTTTTATTATTTTGAAATGGAGCAATAAAAGTATTAAAACCCCGTCCCATAAAGACAAAAGGTCTGGCGATTTTGTTTCCCCCAACAAAAATCTGAGACAGTTGTGATCAGTCCCAAAGGCATGTCCCCGGACTCAAGGTCTGGGGGAGGTCCCGGGAAAGGAGGTGCTATCTCCAGTATCACCGCTCTCCCCTATCTATAACATCCCCATACTTACCAGACAGTGTGTGTTATATATATAATATATATATATATATAATATATAATAAAATATATATATATAATATTAAAATTTTATTATAATATATATATACAATTTTATACATTATACTATTTCAATTTTATACATATTACTTATAATAATATTACAATTATAATAATAATATATTTATATATATTATAAAAGTATAAAATTTTTATAATTTTATATATATATAACATAACATATATATATATATTAATATTATATATATATATTCTATATTATATCTATTTATAAATTTTTAAAAAAAATAAAAAATTTTATTTAATTTTTATATATATTTAAAATATATATAAAATTTTTTATATATATTATATATATAATATACAATTTTATACATATATATATATACTATATACATATATCTATATATATATATATTATATATGTATATATGTACACAATTGTATCATATATATATATATATATATATATATATATATATATATATATTATAATATATATAGTGTTGGATCGAAATAACCGCAACGCACTACAACCGCAAAAAATTCATAACTGCAACTGCATTTCTAGAATCTTCACAACGCAACCGCCGTTCCATAAGTGCGTTGGCGGTTGTGAAAGCTTTGTATAGATGGTATGCACGTGACCAAAGACTACTGTATACTGACTGGACTTGTTACTCGCGCTCGGCGGCAACCCGCCCATGACCAGTGGAGGCTGATCGGCAAGATAAAAGTGTTTCGAACATCACTCCCATTTCCCTTCCTTTGGTTTATCAGTATAAATGATATACAGTTATCTTCGTAAATGTTTGTTCTATAATATTATTAAAAAAAAAACAGAAATACACCCTAAAGAAATGCCATTATGAAACTGAAGAAATATGCATGAACTTAATATTCACTTAAAGTCTTCGCCATTTAATATTTTGTGAGACAACATTTAACATGGGTCATATCAATAGAAGCGGATTTCCATTAGCTTTCCATTGGTATATTTCGTTAACTGATAAATGAATTATCACCAAAGCATAAATTAGTGTTAACTAAATAACTAAAATCATCAATCGGCTAATTTTCCCAATTGATGTTATTTATTAGTTAACGCTAATTTATGCATGGTGCTAATTAATTTATCAGTAAACGAAATATATCAAGGGAAAGCTAATACAATTCCACTTCCATTGATATGTTTCATATGAAAAGTTTTCTCGCAAAATATTAAATGGCGAAGAGTTTAAGTGAATATTAAGTTCATGCATATTTCTTCAGTCTCTCATAATGGTATTTCTTTTAGTGTATTTTACTGTTTTTTATTTGATAATATTATACAACAAACATTTAGAAGATAACATTTATCATTTATACTGATAAACATAGGAAGGGAAATGGGAGTGATATTCCAAAATGTCAGAATCGCGGCATTGGCCTCCACTGGAAATAGCCCAAACTGAGTAACAAGTCCAGTATACAGTAGTCTTTGACGTGACGTCATGATCAAGTGATAACAATAACAAAGCAACTCTGGCCGTGAGGCTGGCCGAGGAACCCGGGGATGAAGTTTACTTCCATAGTAATTTATCCCCTACCAAATAACATTTATGGTAAACACTTTGTGCATAATAAAGTTTTAATTAATTTTACCTATTCTTTCATAACAGCTATATAAGTTTCAAATATACTTAATTATTGACAGTACATATAATTAATTTACCGCTATTTATGTGTTGCAAAACTTGTGTTCAACATTAGGTATTTAGTATATATTATGTACCAAGTGTGGACTAAATCGCACTATAACTTAATATTCCATTTAATTTTTACGCATTTTTCCTAGTACAGTCGACCCTCGATTTAACGAAAACCCTTTATTTAACGGACTCCATTCGCGAGACAAATTTGTGGGCAAGAATGGCACATCAGACCCCTTATCGCCGCTCGATTTGTCAACTCACATAGTTTTTTTTGTTTCATTTTGGAATGCTTGGGTTTTAAGGAGTTTTAATGTATCAGATATTAAGATAAGGTAGGAGCCTGTGTTGCTAGTGATTTAGTTGTAGAAGTGTGTATGTGGGTTAAAATAGTGAATATTAGTACGTATTACAATTTCTTGACTTCTTCTTGTGACCTCTTCTCTTAAGTTTCGCTTCGTAAGCCCTCTCCTCCTCCTCCTCCTCCTCCTCCTCTGTTCCAGTAAGACATGTATCGCGACGACCAGCAGCAGTCAAGGCGCCCTTAACGATCACAACCTTCAAACAATTTCAGGTTCTTGGCAAAATGAAGGAAGACGTACACGAGACGAGATTGATGGGGGATTTAATTCTCCGAGGACAGCTGGGGAGTTTTGTGGTAGGGTTACAAGTGATAAAAGGAAGCGCTTCTGTTCCCCAGGAGCCAGACTCGACGACATCACTGCAGCCTGCGATAACGTCACTATAAACACTAACGATAACACTCTCTATATTATTCATGCAGGAACCAACGACGTGTACAGTAGCGGATCTGAAGAAATACTGGACAAGTACAGGAAGTTGATCTGGAAATCAAGACTAAAACAAATCATATAAATTTTTTCAGGAATTCTCCCCATACTGGGAGTGAGTCAACGCTTTTACAATAAAGCGTTCAGCGTAAATAACCCGGGTAAGGTCTCTTTGTTTGCAGGGAAAATGTTGACTTCGCAAACTTCTTGGATAATTTCTACGAAGACCCCATCCTGGTTGAGGATTCCATCTGTTTGGGGATGACGGACTCCACCTCAGCCCCGTTGGTCATGCATGATTAAGATGTCTGCTTAATGATAAAGTGTCCTCTTACAGATACAAAACAATGACAAGTGGACGGCAGCAGCACATCACCTTAACCCCTTTCTTACCCCACAGAAACGCTGGGTCACGTCCCGTTTCCGCAAATACAAATCAAAGTAACTTAATCAAGCGCTCTGTTACAGTGGGACCCCAGACATCCTGCGGTAAACCCTCACGCAAGGTTACCAAAAACTATTAAGGAACTTAAATTACTCACACAAATGCCAGAAGCATTATTTTTAAAGTGTAACGAATCATTAGCATACTGTTGCCGTAACGGCAGATATCGTTAGTATCACTAGAGTTGGATCAACACCAAAGATAAACATTTATTATCTGAACTAACCATTCCAGGCTACAAGACATTCCTAAATTGTCGTACGCATAAAGTAGGTGGAGGTTTCATTCTTTACATTGAAGATAATTTACAAGCAATCAAAATCGATAAAGTAAATAAAGATCATTATGACTTAGTCTACGCAAAGATTACGCTAAATGGTAAACTGCTAACTACTGGGACAATATACCGTCCACCTAAATCAAATGCGGAAGTAGAAAATGCCAAAATTGCCAAAAAATGCCAAAAAAAGGTGAATGTGCACACATGACGAATTGTCATCTTCAACTCATATTCAACCACATCTTCTCTCATAAGCATACTGAATTAAAAGCAATGTTAGTCATTTCCACAATATATACCTACAGCTGCTCTACCTACCATTGATTCTTCATGTCCATCAACAGTAATGTCATGCATACGTAGATATCTTGCAATGTTTTGTGGTGGCCATTCTAAGTGGATAGATGGCGAAGCTTAAAGGTTTATGGTACTACTCTCGTATACCAGATTCTCGTCCCCGTCGGCTAGTTACAACATTTTCACGTTCTCACAAGTGTGAGAGATTCTAAGAACCCAAATTGGTGCATAATGCATCAGCGAAACCGTTTTCCGGTCTGCTTTTGATAGCACAATTAGTAAAATTAGAAAAACAACGTCTGGTGTTATGGTTAAAAGACTCGCTTAAGTTATTTCACAAGACTTGACGTTCTCCTCCCGTCATGTCCATACCATTTTAGCTCTATTAGTGTGGTCCGAAAGTTAAGCCCGTGCTACTTGGTGTCAGCTTATGCTAATTTGTGCCATATCATCAGCGAAATTCTGCAAAAACTACTACGTCACAGCTAGGCCCTATCGTCAGGCTGATAAGACATGATCATTCTTTCACCAGTTTTAAAGTTGTCCCGTCATGTCATTAACCTTGTATATTCTTAGACGTGGTAAGTCCATGCTTTTGAATGTACATCTATGTGTTTACTTGTGTCTTCTTATCTGTAATTACATTATTTCTACAAAGATATTCACTCTTTTACAAGCTCCCGCCTGGCCCGCTGTTGTGCGAAATATTGTCAAGGCGCTAAATCCTGTAAACCCCTCCATTCATCGCTCTTATTTCACTGGTTTTACGGGTTTAAACCCTGCTGCCCGTACATTTACAGGCACCATCGAGTCACTAGCTTCCCATGAGAACACTTTCAAGTAATAATATTTTACTCAAAAGCTTAAAATATCTACGTCAAATTCAGTCAGGTTTTGTGGGAACAGGAGTATGGTTTTTTCATGTATTATTTTATCAATTATTATTACTTGGAAGTGTTCTCATGGAAAGCTAGTGACTCGATGTTGCCTGTAACGTGTATCGGGCAGCATTTAAACCTGTAAAATTAGTGAAATAAGATAGATGAATGGAGGGGTCTCAGGATTTCGCACTGATAAGATTTCGCGCAACACCGCCATTTGTTTTTTATCTCTTGACGTCGTATCGTGCCGTATGAAGCCGTGAGAAGCGGGGCCCAGGACTCGTTTCCTCCGGCTTCTTAAAAGTCCCTCGAGTTAACAGAAAACGCAAGCTGCCAGAACCCGGGCTTCTTGCGGCTTCCTCCCCAAAAATTTTCGCCTATGGGGGAAATCCATAAAATGTGGTCAAGGGATAAATTTTAAACCTGATTATATATCCATTTTAAAGAAACATTGATGCTATATTTAGCAGGGCGACTATGATAGATGGTTTGTGCTAGATTTCCAAAAACTTATGATATATGGCGTAGGATAAAATGTATGATATTCAAGAGGCTATGATACATTTCTGTCAAAAATCTTGATTACCGCTTTGGTATACCGGTCGGGAGACTGCAAACCGTCACCCACACACAGCTGCGCTGCACTGTTTCGTTGATGGTAAACAAACATGGTTCCGACCCCCAGAGGTTTCGCTGCTATACACTTACCGTAATTATGTTTATCGTCAATCGTAGACAAGCATAACTAGCTAAAAAGTGCAGGATGCGTTCATGGTTGGCTCGTCGGCACTCTTCAGACTCGTCTCTGACGTCGATGGAAAAAGTGCTAGTGTAACGGCGCCTTTAAGCTTCCGCCAGTCGGTACATGTTTTTGACAGTCGGAGCGCAGTTTACAAGCTCAGTTTTTAAGCAGTGTTCGCCTGTTTTTCGGGTGTTTTTATGCTTTTTTAGACTTGTTCAGTGCAGTGAAGTTATTATGGCCTCGAAAGAGAAGGAGTGGTAAAGAAAACGTGGCATCTAAGTATTGCAGAGAAAAGAGAACATATTAAGAAGGTGGAATCATGTTTCTGTCGCCCGGGTGTGTGACGAGTATGGAGTAAAGACACAAACAGTGAGTGATATTCGCAAGTCTAGGGACAAAATCAGAGATATGCTGTGACATTCAATGTTGATGCAAGGATAGGAAAGGAGTAATACATTTTCGACAACACATGAAAGTTCTTCAGAGTGTACCTACATGTGTCTTACATGTCTAACGACATTCAGCATGTAGCGCCAGTCACTGTTTACCTCCCAACATAGCTACATGGTCTGGTTGTGTTTGTGATTATTCTCATTTATTTCACAGCGTGGAGGAGCGTGCCAAATCCACATGTAGCGCCATCACTGTTTACCTCCCAACATGTGTTTTTTCTATATTTTCACACCTTTGGGAAATATTCCTTGCAGTAACGGACAATCGGCTTTAAACGAACACTTCTCCCCCCCTGGAAACATTTTCCCCCTTTTAGTTAGTTAAAACGGGGTCGGGCTGTATGAAAAACCCCCCAACCCCTCGGTTGTCATAAGTCTGAAAAACCGCAAAACCCCAACTGCGGTTGTCATAAGTCTGATAACCACAACCGCAACTGCGGTTGTAGAAAATTCGAACCGCAAACACAACTGCGATCGCGGTTGTGAAAAACCCGACCACTCAATCCATCACTAATAATATAAGCGAAAGTGTGTGTGTGTGTGTGTGTGTGTGTGTGTGTGTGGGTGTGTGTGTGTGTGTGTGTGGTGTGTGTGGTGTGTGTGTGTGTGTGTCCGCGATAGGTACCGCCCCCGTGCCCCAATCCCATCATATGGACAGTTTTGGGAACGCAGCTCGACCAGGGCAACTTTTAAGGCCCATTTATGAGATGATCCGATCACCTTTTTTTTTTTTTTTTTTTTTTTAGCAGCCTATTAGCGAGAATGTGTGAAAAAAATGTGGGTAAGGCCCACCAAACACTCTCTCCAGAAAGCTGTGTTTGGTGGCCGAGGGCCCACAATAGCCCTCCGCAGAGCTAGCCAAAAAGTCCACCCGGAGGGCGGCTTGGCTAGTCACTAATATATATGTATATTGCTGTATACAGGAAAACCTCGTTTATCCGGCACCCTCGGGGGGAGCGCATGCCGGATAACTCATTTGCCGTTGTTTTGAGAGTTTACTCTTATGGAATCGCCCAAAATCCCCATTTTTTTTTTTTTTTTTTGGTACATCACAAGGAACTGGCCAAGGGCACAACAAAAATGGGTAACACAAAGCCCGCTTAGTTGCCAGTCCCTATAAAGAAGACAGTAAGAGAATAAAATAAAAAAGGGGGGTGAGCCAATTTAGTTGGGGAGGTGTCTTGTTACTCTTCTTTTGAAAAGATGTAAGTCATAGGAAAGTGGAAAAATAGAAACAGGAAGAGAGTTCCAGAGTTCACCAGTGAAAGGGATGAAAGGGTTGCCAACCCTGCGTACCCCGCCAAATTTGAACTAAATTTCTGCCGATTCTCAGTTTTTGAAATAATGATACCTAATTACTGCCTGGGTTATCCTGCTGAGTGGCCCTTTCTACCCCGCACTCCTCGTCAGGATGGACAAGCCAGTCCTCGTGTCCCACGCCAGCACCACGAACACTCTCCTCTCTTTTTTCACAGGATCTCTCTGACGGGCTCAAGCTAGCCCGTGGTCCTACCCTGCTGGAGGCCCGGGAAAAAAAGAAAAAAAAAGAAAAAAAAAGAAAAAATATATATGCCTGGGTTGATTAATGCCGTTGTTTTGAGGCTGCCGTTGTTTTAAATGCCGGTTAAATGAGGTTCTCCTGTATATGCTGTATATATATGTATATATATATATATATATATATATATATATATATATATATATATATATATATATATATATATATATATATATATATATATTATATATATATATATATATTGCTGTACCCTCGTTGGTAAGGTGAAGGGCCCTGTGGATGGTGTGGACGAGGGACGTAGAGGATCGTGGATGGCGGGAGAGGAGGAGGTGGAGTGAGGAGAGGGAGTCTGTGTAGACCACAGCCTTGCCCAACTAAATTTCTGCCAATTTTCTCAGCTTTTGAAATAATTATACCTAATTAATGCTGGGTCGATTAGTGCCGTTGTTTTAAATGCCGGTTAAATGAGGTTCTCCTGGTGTGTGTGTTGTGTGTGTGTGTGTGTGTGTGTGTGTGTGTGTGTGTGTGTGTGTGTGTGTGTGTGTGTGTGTGTGTGTGTGTGTGTGTGTGTTGTGTTTGCGCGCGCGTGCGTGCATGCGTGCGTGCGTGCGTGCGTGTGTGCGTGTGGTGGGGTGTGTTGTGTGTGTGTTATTCACCCATGTTTCTTGTCCACGCGACTCGGACTCGCGATCGCCAGTTTCACCCTTTCAGTTCGAGCATAGAGCTCATTATTACCGATCTATGGGTAATGCTGGGACCTCACACAGCACACACCAAATCCCCTTGCTCAAGGAAGACAGTAACCGCCCAAATTTGTCAGTGAAAAATCCACGGGAGCAGTGAGGATTCGAACGAATACCAAAGAATGGCAGGCCAGCACGATATCAACTTGACCATCATGCAGTGTTTGTGTGTGAGAGAGAGAGAGAGAGCGAGAGCGAGAGAGCGAGAGCGAGAGAGCGAGAGAGCGAGAGAGCGAGAGAGCGAGAGAGAGAGAGAGAGAGAGAGAGAGAGAGAGAGAGAGAGAGAGAGAGAGAGAATAAGAATAGGAAGGAGTGGAGGGCTAGATAAGGAGTTTTGACACATGTGTGGTGCTCCTCCTTGGGACATCACTCAGTCGTTGTCTGGCGGGGAGACAAGACGTGTTCCGTGCCGCTCTTTGTGTGTGTTGTGTGTAGGAATCAGGTCAGAAGAGGATTAGCATGACAGCTGCATAGAAGCTTAGCGTCAGTGTGGTTGGTGGAGGCGACGGTGTTGTTGGTGGAGGCGACTGTGTTGTGAGTGGAAGCGAGGGTGTGGTGAGTGGAGGAGAGGGTGTAGTGAGTGGAGGAGAGGGTGTAGTGAGTGGAGGAGAGGGTGTAGTGAGTGGAGGAGAGGGTGTAGTGAGTGGAGGAGAGGGTGTAGTGAGTGGAGGAGAGGGTGTAGTGAGTGGAGGGAGAGGGTTGTAGTGAGTGGAGGAGAGGTGTAGTGAGTGGAGGAGAGGTGTAGTGAGTGGAGGAGAGGGTGTAGTGAGTGGAGGAGAGGGTGTAGTGAGTGGAGGAGAGGGTAGTGAGTGGAGAGAGGTGTAGTGAGTGGAGAGAGGGTGTAGTGAGTGGAGGAGAGGGTGTAGTGAGTGGAGGAGAGGGTGTCTGAGGTGATTACGAGTGTGTTAGAAGGAGAGAGAAGGGTCGAGGGAGAGTGCAATGAAGGTGTGGAGTGGCACTTAGTCTATTCTGGAGGCGATTGAAGACCTGAAAAGGTACTTGTAGGTGAAGTGAACGAATTGAAAAACGTGGTAAAGAAGCAGGAGATAAAGATACGATCTCTAAGTGTGGAGGTGGAGGTCCAAGTGGAGTGAGTGGAGGGACACATTGCGAGGGATGTACACGAATTTAAAACACACAACATTGGAGTAAAAAGAAACTTGTACTTAAGGTTCAAGGCTGGACAGGTGAGCAAAGAACAGTATAACGTGATGGCGAGGACAGTGAAGAGATTAACAAGAGTAGCTATGACAATTATGAGATTAATGGTCGCTAGGCAGGCAAAGAACGACCCTAAGGGGTTCTTTCAGGTATATAAACAAAGACCAGGGTATTAGTGGGGCCGTAAGAATAGAGCAAGGTGAGATCGTAATACAGATGAGGATATGTGTAAAATTTAAATGATTATTTCTTAAGTGTTTTTACTCAGGAGGATATACAGACGATACCTGATAGTGAACAGATGTTTAAAGGAAAAGGAAGCGATGAGGAGAAACTCAAAAGATATTGTGATAACTAGGCAAATGGTAGAAGAGGGTATCAATAAAATGAAGAATTTTAAGTCACCAGGACCAGATGAAGTATATCCCAAAGTATTAAAAGAAAGCAAAGAAGTTGTTAGCGAGTCGTTAGTGCACATTTTTAGGAAATCGGTTGATATAGGCGAAGTGCCGTTATTGTGGAGGAAAGGAAATGTAGTCCCCATATTTAAGAAGGGAGACAGAGGATCAAATTTTCGACCTGTTAGTCTAACGTCAGTGGTAGGTAAATTATTGGAATCTATTATTGCAAAAAACATTTGAGAGTATTTATAAAAACATAGTTTGGTCAATGATTCACAACATGGATTCACAAAAGGTAGGTCATGTCTCACCAATTTATTGTTTTTATAGGAAAGTTTATGGAAAAACAGATAAAGTAAGGG
>JACEEZ010013157.1:0-17500 GCA_016584305.1 Chionoecetes opilio
TTTTGTGTGGTGTGGTGGTGTGGTGGTGGTGGGGTGGGGGTGTGGTGATGTGGTTTTGGTGGTGAATTGGGGGTTGGGTGTGGTGATGGTGGTGTGGTGGTGGTGGTGTGGGGTGGGTGTGGTGTTTGGTGGGTTTGTTTATTGTTTGTTTTTTGGTTGGTTTTTTTTGGGTTTTTTATTTTTTTGTTTTGATTTTTTGTTTTGATTTTTGTGTTTGGTTTAAAAAATTTGAGGAGAGTGTGGGAAAAGTGGTATTGTTGGTCATGTTCTGGGGTGTGTGTGTGTTGTGGTGTGTGTGTGTGTGTTTGTTGTGTTTTTGGGTGTTTAGATATTATTTAGTGTGAGTGTCGTAGTAGTGTGAATCATGCGGTGGAGGTTTTTTTTACTGTAGTAGTGTCGTGTGTATGTGTATGGTGTGTGTGTGTTTGTGTATGTGTGTGTGTTCGTGGTGGTGGTGGTTTGGTGGTTGTGGTTGGTGTTGGGGTGTGTGTAGGTGGTGGTGGTGGTGTGTGGTATTAGTAGTAGCGATGGAGTAGTAGTGGTAGAAAGTAGTAGTAGTGTAGAGTAGAGTAGAGAGATGAGTAGAGATAGTAAAGTTGGTGTGTCTGTGTGTTGTTTGGTTGTTTTTATATCTAGTAGTAGTGTGTGTGTGTGTTGTGTGTGTGTGGTGGTTGGTGGGTGGTGGTGTGGTGTGTGTGTGGTGTTGTGTACGTTGGTGTGTGTAACAGGTGGTGGGTTGCTTTTTGTGGTGTAGTAGTAGTGTTGTGTAGTGTGGTCGTGGTGTGGTAGTAGTGTAGTAGTAGTAGTAGTAGTAGAAAGTAGTAGTGTGTGTGTGTGTCGTGTAGTGTAGTAGAGTTTTTGTGTAGTTGTAGTGGAGTAGTGTAGTAGTCGTAGTGGTAGTAGTAGTGGTAGTAGTAGTAGTAGTAGTAGTAGGTAGTAGTAGTAGTAGTAGTAGTAAGTAGTAGTAGTAGTGTAGGTAGTAGTAGTAGTAGTATAGTAGTAGTAGTAGTAGTAGTAGTAGTCGTAGTGGGTAGTAGTAGGTAGTAGTGGTAGTGTAGTAGTGTAGTGTGTGTGAGTGTGGTGGGGGTTTGGTAGTAGTGGTGGTGTAGTGGTGTGGTGGTAGTGGGTAGTAGTAGGTAGTAGTAATAGTAGGTCGTGGTAGTGGTAGTGGTAGTGTAGAAGTAGTAGTGGTAGTAGTAGTAGTAGTAGTGGTAGTGGTAGTAGTAGTAGTAGTAGTAGTAGTCGTAGTGTAGTCGTAGTAGTAGTAGGTAGTAGTAGTGGTAGTAGTAGTAGTGGGTAGTAGTAGTGTGGCAGTAGTAGTGGTAGTAGTAGTAGTAGTAGTCAGTAGTAGTAGTGGTGTAGTAGTAGAGTAGTTAGTAGTAGTAGTAAGTAGTAGTTTGGTAGTAGTAGTAGTAGTAGTGGTAGTAGTAGAGTAGTAGTAGTAGTAGTGGTGTAGTAGTAGTATAGTAGTAGTAGTAGTAGTATTAGTAGTAGTAGTAGTGTGTATTTAGTAGCAGTAGTAGTGTAGTAGTAGTAGCAGTAGTAGTTAGTGGTAGTTAGTAGTGGTAGGTAGTAGTAGTAGTAGTAGTAGTAGCAGTAGTAGTGGTAGTAGTAGTAGAGTATAGTAGTGGTAGTAGTAGTAGTGTAGTAGTAGTAGATAGTAGTGTGTAGTAGCAGTAGTAAGTGGTAGTAGTAGAGACAGTAGTAGTAGTAGAGTAGTAGTGTAGTAGTAGTAGTAGTTAGTAGTGGGTGTAGTAGTAATGGGTAGTAGTAGTGGTAGTAGTGTGAGTAAGAGTAGTAGTAGTAGTAGTAGTAGTAGTAGGTAGTAGTAGTAAGTAGTAGTGGTAGTAGTAGTAGTAGTAGTAGTAGTGGTAGTTTTAGTAGTAGTAGGTCGTAAGTGGTAGTAGTAGTAGTAAGTAGTAGTAGTTAGTAGTAGTGGTAGTAGTAGATAAGTAGTAGTAGTAGTAGTAGTATTTAGTAGTAGAAAGTAGTAGTAGTTAGTAGTAGTAGTAGTAGTAGTAGTAGAGTAGTAGTAGTAGTAGTAGTAGTAGTAGTGGTATTTGGGTAGTAGTAGTAGTAGTAGTAGTAGTAGAGAAGTAGTAGTAGTAGTAGTAGTAGTAGTAGTAGTAGTAGTAGTAGAGTAGTAGTAGAGTAGTAGTAGTAGTAGTAGTAGTAGTGTGTAGTAGTAGAGAAAGTAGTAGTAGTTAGTAGAGTAAGTAGTAGTGTAGTAGTAAGTAGTAGTATAGAGTATAGTAGTAGTAGTAGTAGTATAGTAGTGGTAGTAGTAGAGAAAGTAGTAGTAGTAGTAGTAAGTAGTAGTAGTAGTAGTAGTAGTAGTGGGGTTGGTAGTATAGTAGTAGTAGTAGTAGAGTAGTAGTGTAGTAGTAGAGAAGTAGTAGTAGTAGTAGTAGTAGTAGTAGTGGGTTAGTATTTATAGTAGTAGTAGTAGTAGTAGCAGTAGTATGGTAGTAGTAAGTAGTAGTAGTAGATAGTAGCAGTAGTAGTAGTAGTAGTAGTAGTAGTGAGGTAGTAGTAGTAGTAAGTAGTAGTGTAGTAGTGGGGTAGTAGTAGTAGTAAGTAGTAGAGAAGTTAGTAGTAGTAGCAGTAGTAGTGGTTAAGTAGTAGTAGTGGTAGTAGTAGTAGCAGTAGTTAGTAGTAGTAGTAGTAGTAGTGGGTAGAGAAGTAGTAGTGTAGTGGAGTAGTAGTAGGTAGTAGTAGTAGTAAGTAGTAGTAAGTAGTAGTATTTAGTAGTAGTATAGTAGTAGTAGTAGTAGGGGTATTAGTAGTAGTATAGAGAAAGTAGTATAGTAGTAGTAGTAGTGGGTAGTAGTAGTAGTAGTATGTAGTAGGTAGTAGTAGTAGTAGTAGTAGTGGTAGTAGTAGTAGTAGTAGTAGTAGTAGAGTAGTAGTAGTAGTAGTAGTAGTAGTATAGTAGTAGTGGTAGTAGTAGTAGAGTAGTATAGTAGTAGTAGTAGTAGTAGTATAGTATAGGTTAGTAGTAGTAGAGTATAGTATAGTAGTATTAGTAGTTAGTAGTAGAAGTAGTAGTAGTATAGCAGTAGTAGTTAGTAGTAGTAGTAGTAGTAGTAGTGGGTAGCAGTAGTAGTAGTAGTTAGTAGCAGTAGTAGTGGTAGTAGTAGTAGAGAAGTAGTAGTAGTAGTAGAGAAGTAGTAGTAGTAGTAGTAGTGGGTAGTAGTAAGGGAGAGTAGTAGTTAGTAAGTGCAGTAGTAGTGGTAGTAGTAGAGAAGTAGTAGTAGTAGGTATAGTAGTAGTAGTAGTAGTAGTAGCAGTAGTGGTGTGTAGTAGTAGTAGTAGCAGGAAGTAGTAGTAGAAGTAGTAGAGAAGTAGTAGTAGTAGCAGTAGTAGTGGTAGTAGTAGAGAAGTGGGTAGTATAGTAGTGAAGTAGTAGTGGGTAGTAGTAGTAGTGGTAGTAGTAGTAGCAGTAGTAGTAGTAGTAGTAGTAGTAGTAGTAGTATAGTAGTAGTAGTAGTAGTGGTGGTAGTAGTAGTAGTAGGGTAGTAGTAGAGAAGTAGTAGGAGTAGTGGCAAGTAGTATTGTAGTAGTAGTAGTAGTAGGTAGTAGTAGAAAGCAGTAGTAGTTAGTAGTAGTAGTAGTTAGGTAGTAGGAGTAAGTAGTAGTAGTTTAGTGGCAGTAGTAGTGGTAGTAGTAGTAGTAGTAGTAGTAGTAGTAGCAGTAGTAGTAGTAGTAGTAGTAGAGAAGTAGTAGTAGAAAAAGTAGTAGTAGAATGAGAGAAAAAAATATATATCTTCCTTTCCTTCTTTCCCTTTCTCCTTCCTTCCTCCTTCCCTCTCCCCCTTCCTTCTCCCTCCTTCCCTCCTTCCTTCCTTTCCTTCCTCCTTCCCTCCTCCCCTTCCTTCCCTCCCTCCCTCCCTCCCTCCCTCCTCCTCACGCGCTGGTGTTACAATCTAATAATTTTACTCTAGAACTGAACGGAATACGAACTGGAACACGTTTCACACCGAGGGGTGAACGCCTTCTTACTGGTGATTTCATTCTATTGACGGTTTATAGAGCTTACATTTTAAAGATTTTACTGATTGACTTACTGACTTATGACTATTGACTTATTGACTTATTGACTTATTGACTTATGACTAATGACTAATGACTAACGACTTATGACTGATGACTGATGACTGATGACTGATGACTAATGACTAATGACTGACTGACTGATTGACTGATTGACTGATTGACTTATTGACTTATTGACTGATTGACTGATTGACTTATTGACTTATTGACTTATGACTTACTGACTTATGACTTCTGAACTTTTTATTTCTTTACAACACTTTAATGGTTTTCATAATTACATTTTTTTTAATATTCGAAAAAGTATTCTTCAATGTATTAAAAATATCCAACTGAATTAAATTTATTATTATTATTATTCTCTCTCTCTCTCTCTCTCTCTCTCTCTCTCTCTCTCTCTCTCTCTCTCTCTCTCTCTCTCTCTCTCTCTCTCTCTCTCTCTCAGACGAACGCTATTCAATTCAAAACGTTTCTTCTTCTTCCTTCCTTCCTCTCCTCCTTCCTCCTCCTCCTCCTCCTCCTCCTCCTCCTCCTCCTCCTCCTCCTCCTCCTCCTCCTCCTCCAAAACATTCTTTCTGACTCAGCTGAACTCTCTCTCTCTCTCTCTCTCTCTCTCTCTCTCTCTCTCTCTCTCTCTCTCTCTCCTCTCTCTCTCTCTCTCTCTCTCTCTCTCTCTCTCTCCTCCCCACCCCCACAATAACAATAAACAACACCCAATCACTAATAATAATAATAATAATAATAATAATGCCTCAGCCAATCAGAGGGGCCGGACGGTAAGCAGGGCGAGGCGACGACCAATCACAGAGCCCCGATTGCGTGACGTCATCTGGAGATCCCCGGGACATTTATATACGTCATGTTATGTATGATTTATTGAGAGAGAGAGAGAGAGAGAGAGAGAGAGGAGAGAGAGATGAGAGAGAGAGAGAGAGAGAGAGAGAGAGAGAGAGAGAGAGAGAGAGAGAGAGAGAGAGAGAGAGAGAGAGAGAGAGAGAGAGAGAGAGAGAGAGAATAACAATGTAATATAATGTAAGTGTAATAATAATGATAATAATGATAATAACGATAATAATGATAACAATAATAATGATAATAATAAGAAGAATGTTTTGTAAAATACAAATGGCCCACCTAAAGAGTAAAAGTGTCCAAGTCGCACAGGTTAAAGTCAACTTTTAAAAAACCCCTCACCTTAAATACTTTATTAAACCGACCTAACCAAACCCAACCTTCACCAGGTGGTTGGTGGTGGGGTGGTTAGTGGGGGTGTGGTGGTGGGGTGGTTTTTGGGGTGGGGTGGGATGGGTGTGTTTGTGGTGGTGTGGTGGTGGGTGATGGTGGTGGGTAGTGGGGTGATGGTGGTTTGTGGTGGTTTGGGGGTGGTGGTGGGTGGTGGGGTGGTGGTGGTGGTGGTTGGTGGGGGGTGTGGTGGTGTGGGGTGGTGGTGTGGTGATGGTGGTGGGGGGTGGGGGTGGTGGTTGGTGGTGGTGTGGGAGGGTGGGTTTTGGGGGTGGTGGTGTGGGGTGGTGGGGTGGTTTGGGGGTGGTGTGGTATGGGGGTGGTGGTGGTGGGGGTGATGGTGGTTTTGGGGGTGGTGGTGGGGTGGGGTGTGGTGGTGGGGGTGGTGGGATGGGTGTGGTAGGGGTGTGGTAGTGGTGGTAATGGTGGTGGTGGTGGTGGTGGTGGTGGTGGTGGGGGGGTGATGGTGGTGTGGGGATGGTGGTGTGGTGGTTGGGGGTAATGGGGGGTGGTGATGGTGGGTGGGGTGGTGTGGTGATGGTGGTGGGTGTGGTGGTGGGGGGGGTGGTGGTTTGGTGGTGGGTGATGGTGGTGTTGGTGGGGTGAGGTGGGGATGGTGGGTGGTGATGGGGTGTGGGGGTGGTGGTGGGGTTTTGGTGGTGGTGGTGAGGTGGTGGGGTGTGTGGTGGTGGTGGTGTGGTGGGATGGTGGGGGGTGAGGGTGGGGTGGGGGTGGGGGTGGGGGGGTGGAAATGGGGTGGGGGTGGTGGTGGTGGTGGTGGTGTGGTGATGGTGGTGGGGGGGTGGTGGTGGTGGTTGGTGGTGGTGGTGGGGGGGGGTGTGGTGGTGTGGTGGAGGGTGGTGGTGGTGTGGTGGTGGGGGTGGTAATATGGTGATGGGGGGTTTTGGTAGTGGTGGATGGTGGTGTGGTGGTGGGGGTGGTGTTCTTTAATTTGTTTTTTGCGAATCAAGCCCCAAGCTCCCTTCGCTGCTTGGACAACCCCTCTCGTACCCACGGCTGAAATGGCATATTTAACACCTCACACACACCTATCACGTATATAACACCACGCTAACCCAAATAACTAAACGGCATTAGAAACACGAGTTATAGTGGTTATATGAGGCTAACAGAAGCAGCTGTCTCCTCGGCTCAGACACTGTATTGTGAGGACTACGAGTCGAAAACATTTATTTCCACTACACTAAGCACTATTTGCCACTACACTAATGCACTACTTCGCCAATACACTAATGCACTACTTTCGCCACTACATAATGCACTACTTCGCCACTACACTAATGCACTACTTTCGCCACTACACTAATGCACTACTTCGCCACTACACTAATGCATACTTTCGCCACTACACTAATGCACTACTTTCGCCACTACACTAATGCACTACTTTCGCCACTACACTAATGCACTACTTTCGCCACTACACTAATGCACTACTTTCGCCACTACACTAATGCACTACTTTCGCCACTACACTAATGCACTACTTTCGCCACTACACTAATGCACTACTTTCGCCACTACACTAATGCACTACTTTCGCCACTACACTAATGCACTACTTTTGCCACTGCACTAATGTCGCCAGGCACAATATATTACGAATTTTAGTATAAATGCTAAAAACTCGCTTCGCTCGCTTGGACAATGAGTTAAGAGACGAAATATAACCTTTTGGGCCAAATTTCTTCCTTTACGCCTGTATACCCGCTGCCTACAAAAGTAGTCACAAGAAGAAGAAGAATTCATGGAAACATTTTACAAGCCTATATGACACCTGATTTCGGCAATCAATCGATCAATCAATCACCAATCAATCACCACCACCACCATTACCACCACCACCATCACCACCACCACCACCACCATACCACCACCACCACCATACCACCACCACCACCATACCACCACCACCACCATACCACCACCACCGCCTTCCACCAACACACACACACACACACACATCATAGACGAATTCATAGAAGAACAGGTAGAATGAGAGCGCCTTCCACCAACACACATACACATCCTTCAAGAGCACACAGCGCCTTCCACGCACACACACACACACAATGCAAGAAGTATTCAGGACTTCAAAGGCAAGCTGGATAATAGTAGATTAGGAGACGGGACAATACGAGCATAGCTCTTTTCCTGTATGTTACAACTAGGTAAATAATTAGGTAAATATACACACACACACACACATATATATACATATGTGAGTGTGTGTGGAAGGCGCAGTGTGCTCTTGATCAGATGTGTGTGTGTGTGTGTGTGTGTGTGTGTGGGTGGGTGGAAGGCGCTCTCACTCTATACCTGTTTTTCTATGAGTTCGTCAAGAGTACATAATGAACGCCTGGGGCCCCTAGATAAAGGGAAATTCACAATCATACAGGAACTACCTCGTGTAGGTCTCAGGGCCTCTTGTAGCTTCCTTATTTTCTTATGTTATTATGTTCTTTTGGATGCTTCCCGTGCCACAGCAGTCACACTAACACAACGCCGGTGTTTTGTGTATGTGTGTGGCATGTGTGTGTGTAGGCGTTTGTTACTTCATCACTGCATACACAGACAAACACCAATCCGTACGTAGTACTATGTATACTACACACACGCAGTGTCACACACACGAGTAACATGTGTGTTCCCTCAGGGGAATCACGCCTATAGTAGACATCCACCACTGTTTACTTTTTTTCTTGTCTTTGGACACAGATATAAAACACTCTCTGGTGTTTAATGGTGGTGTTTTAGCAGATTTGGGACATAACAAACTGTGTTCTCTTTGTCCAGCTTATAGGCGAGGAAGCAGGGTAGAGAAGGAAGCGGGAAGGGATGTTTCTGCGCGACTACGTCACAACCAATCACAGCGCGTTCCGCGGCCACGTCATATTTTGGGGCCCCAAAAAAAGCATATATCTCATTCATGGTGCATTTTTAAGCAAAATGAATATGAGTACAGTGATAAGTAGCTTATATTTCATCCAAAGCTTCACAAAATTCCGTGTTTTAGGTGTGAGTAAACGGGTCCATTAATTTACCCGAGTATAATTTTATATGTTGTGTATACCGTAAAAACACTATAGTCGCCACTGCACTAATGTCGCCAGGCGCCATATAAGGAATATGGAGAGAGAGAGAGATAGACAGACAGACGGAGAGAGAGAGATACAATCCTTCAGAGTCCTTCACGGGCCTCTTCGCTCCTTCACGCACCCTACAGGAGTCATGGGAGGGCATTAGAAGTCCCACAGGATTGCTATAGTATTCCTAGGTTTTTATAAGTACTTTGACAATCGCATGGGTGGCTCAAATAGGGATTAATAATACTAATACTAATACTGAAAATACTAATACTGATCGTTGTATTGAAGTAATGATTAATCTAGCAATGCCTAGCATATTTTTATGTCTTGTAGTAAGTTTTGTCTAATTTGTGATTTTTAAGGAATATCTGGAAGTATCATGTCATTGTGAATTGGCTGAAATAGGGACTTCTAATCATTGTAACTTAAAATTGATTCCAGATTCGTGTTCAGCATGCCCGATAACTGCTAGGAACTCATTTTCAAGCAAATCTATTTTTCAAAAAAATAGCAAATTTTGCAAGGGGTATGCCTAGATTTTTTTTTTAAATCACGTTTTTTTTCAATAACTAAAAAATTATGGCAGATACTTGCAAGAAATATGTATGTAAATATGGAGCAGATCAAGGGGCGTTTGGCGTAAAGCAAAAAAATATTGATTGGTAAATCACCGAGAAAATAGCATATTCGTACATTTATACAAAATATCAATTTTCTCGACAACCATGAGGTGTTTTGACAAGCCGATTACTGCCTCATGTAGAACACCTCAAGACGAACCTTTGTTACTTCCATAACATTTTTTACAACTCATAGTTTTGCGGCAAAATAACAAAAACATTGATCGTCGACAATTTTGGTATATTTTTGAGCAGCCAGAAATCCGAAAATATTTTTTTCGCTAGATAATTGGCAATGCCGGGGATACAATTGTAGATCCATCCATTTACAATAACTTTTGATGGGTAAGTGTGGCTGTGTGGGAAATAAGTTGTGAGCTTAACGCGTTATAGTAAATATATAAGTTTTTTACGTACAGGGGAATAACCCTGTTAGGTCTCAGGCCCCCTTTTATCCTTTTTTTTCTTATGTCTTATGTTCTTCATTTTTGATAAAAAAAATATCAAAATTTTTTTCACCCCTATTTGGTACACCCAATTTGTGTAACCCCATTTTGGGGACACCCATATTTTGACACCCATATTTGTGTACACCTATATTTGTGTACACCCATATTTGTGTACACCTATATTTGTGTACACCCATATTTGTGTACACCCATATTTGTGTACACCCATATTTGTGTACACCCATATTTGTGTACACCCAATTTGTGTACACCCATATTTGTGTACACCCATATTTGTGTACACCCATATTTGTGTACACCCATATTTGTGTACACCCATATTTGTGTACACCCATATTTGTGTACACCCATATTTGTGTACCGAACCCTGTAATAGGTTTTGTCAAGCAACGTAACATAATGAATTACTTAGATGGTATAATATGATCGAACAATAACTGCATGAATTATGAATTAAGATAAGAAATATTTCATCATGTATTGCTAGCAACTAGTGAAAACAGAAGTCTTGTCGGGACGAGAAGCGGAAAGCCTGCCAAAGCCTTGTAATAGGTTTTTTAGTCTGAATAAGGATAGAAATAAGTTAGCTAATTGATTTATTACCGAGAGAGAGAGCGAGAAAAAAAGGACGCCAGAACTCTTGTAAAAAACCGATAACACTGGGAAACAATTTAAAAAAAAAAAATTGTTGAGTTAGATTTTTGAGCTTTTTAGACTAAAATTGGCATGCTGATCTAAATCTTTTAGTCAGTTTTTTTCTAAACCCCGCAAGTTTTTTCTCCACAGTTACCTCAGAAAAAAGCAAATTTTCCAAATTTTTGGCTGTAGTAAAACTTTTTTTGTTTTGGCAAATTGGTTTTTGGGGCCCGTCCTATGGGCATTCGGTCTGTCTCGTAAGAAAAATGGAGATGTAAAGGGGAGTCCATTGAGTTATTGCAATATGAAAAACAAAATTTGGGTTTATCTGTGTTGACCTTAAAAAAATGGTGTTCCTTCCTTCTTGTCAACAACGTGGATACACAAAGTATCCCCCGCTTTCTTGTATGTGGGATAGCAAGCTCGAGAGAAGCATTGGGTTAGACGAATTGGGTCCGAGATCTGATCTTAACCTGGAGATCCTAACATTGTACATGAGCCACTTGTTGCACAAGGAAAAAATAATATTCCCACCTCTGCACATAAAAACTAGGTCTCATGAACAATTTTTAAAAGCATGTCAACTGATGGCGACTGTTTGAGTACATCAAAATTTTGGGGATTTCCTGGACTGTCAATTGAAAAAAATCAAAGGCCGGTGTGTTTGGGTGGTCCACAAAAATTTGGGCAGCTCATCAAAGATTGGGAAAATTTCAACGGTTTCTATGTCAGACCTTGAAAGATGCTTGGGTATCATTCAAAAAACTCGTCAAGAACTTTCTTGGAAAATACACGTGCAAGTAATTACACAGAATTGTTCAGAAAATATTGGGAAGCTACAAAGGGGTTGGCTGGCAACAGGAATTTTTTAAAGTACATTTTTTGCATAGCCATTTGCCAATTTTCCCGGAAATCTTTGGCGCTGCGCGAGCAAGGTGAACGATTTCACCAAGATTTGAAGGTTTTGGAAGAACGTTACCCGGGTAAGGGGGGTGTGCTATGATGGCTGACTATTGTTTGGAGCACAAAAACATAGTCCCCCAAGTTGAACATCCCAAAAAAGCTACAAACGTAAATTTTTTTCTTAATGCACACAATTAAGCCCCATCTTTTTAAAAAAAATGATAATGTTTAAATAAAAATTCCCATTTCTGCCTATTTCTTTCATTTTTTTATTGATGTTAACATTTGAACTTTTTAGAAAAAAGCCCCTGTTCTGTTATTACGTATTTTTTATATTTTTTAATAAAACGAAAATCCAAGTTCAAAAAAAATTGACGTGTGAGGGAAAAAAAAAAGAGATCAGTTTTGGATTTAGCACCCCCAAAAAATTCTTAAGAAAAAGTGCAAACCCAAAAATCAACAAAAATTGTTCCCCCGGTAATTCTTCCACTTGTCAAACAAAGTTAAGGCTAGATAACAAAAAATGTAAATTTAGCCTTCCCTTGTTTTTATGATTGGGCAAGGAAAAGGGGGGGAAAAAAGTACATTCTTGGTTTTATAGGCCTCCAAACCATGACGCAAAAACGTGGGCTCTGGTTATAGGTTAATGTGAAAAAAAAAGTCTCATTTTGGGCAGAAACTTTTGGTCACGTAAGGGAACACACGTGACTGAGTGCGTAGAGTCCCACAGCGACCCGTGGGGCAAAGACCAAAATTACCGGGAACGCGAGGGAAAAAGAAGGAGAGGTGAAAAAATTTTTCACGCGAGTGAAACGAGAGAAAAAAAAGGTTTCCTGAACACTACAAGGAATGAAATTTCGTTGTTTCCTTTATTAAAAACCAAGAAAGATAACCACTGATTTTTTCCAACTATGCAGCCCGAGGCATGACACCAGGCATAGCAAAAACCCCCACTAACATTTTTGGGACACCCAAATTTTTGTACACCCCTATTTGTGTACACCGATATTTTGTACAACCCCCATTTGTGTACCCCCATATTTTTTACTAATGTATTTCTGTTACCCCCTCCCTCCTCTTTATTTTGGCTTCTTTCCCCTGTAAGATACAACAAAAATTTTCATCAGTATCCCTTAAAAAAAAATAGGAGCGTCCCGTTTTTCTTTCACATAATAAAGAACAAAATCAGTAGAATTTAAAGCGTAATTACGTATTTTGGTATCAATAGAGGCAATTATAAAAACTAGCGACAGTGTTTTTTTTTTGAATAAAACAAACAGAATGTTTAAGGATAAAGGGGAAATAAAGGCGATAGGAAAAAATTTTTTACGGGTATTTAAAAGGGTAGAACAAGAAGTTGGATTCAAGTGGAAAAGCTTAGATTTAAACAAGAAATAGGGAGAAACTGGGTTTACAAAAAAAGGGTGAATGATTGGGGATGGACTCGTGACAGGTTTGTTAGTGGTTAAAAAAAGGGTGGTGACAATTTGACAAACAGGAAAAGTCTTGTCGGGAAACGAGAAGCGGAAAGCCTGCCGAAGCCTTGTAATAGGTGTTTTAGTCTGAATAAGGATAGAAATAAGTTAGCTAATTGATTTATTACCGAGAGAGAGAGCGAGAAAAGGTACGCCAGAACTCTTGTAAAACCGATAACACGGGGGAACAATTTAAAAAAAAAAATTGTTGAGTTATTTTTTTGAGCTTATTTAGACTAAAATTGGCATGCTGATTCTAAATCTGTAGTCAGTTTTTTTCTAGCACGTAAAGTTTTTTTCTCCACAGCTTCCCCTCCAGATAAGCAAAATTCCCATTTTGTGACTGTAGTAAACCCTTTTTTTGTTTTGGCAATTTTGGGTTTTGGCGCAGTCCCTATTGGGCATTCGGTCTGTCTTCGTGAAAATATTGGAGATGTAAAGAGAGTCATTGAGTTATTGCAATATGAAAAACCAATTGGATCATCTGTGTTGACCTTAAAATGGTGTCCTTTCCCTTCTTGGTCAACAACGTGGATACACAAAGTATCCCTGCTTTCTCTGTATGTGGGATAGCAAGCTCGAGAGAAGCATTGGGTTCAGACGAATTGGCCTCCGAGACCCTGATCTTAAACCTGGAGATCCTAACATTGTACATGAGCCACTTGTTGACCAAGGAAGAAATAATATTTCCCCCTCTGCACATAAAACTAGGTCTCATGAAAAAATTTGTAAAAGCATTGTCAACTGATGGCGACTGTTTGAGTACATCATCTTGGCATTTCCTGGACTGTCAATTGAAAAAATCAAGGCCGGTGTGTTTGATGGTCCACAAATTCGACAGCTCATCAAAGATGGAACATTTCAACGGTACTATGTCAGACCTTGAAAGAATGCTTGGCTATCATTCAAAGACGTCGTCAAGAACTTTCTTGGAAAAATACACGTGCAAGTAATTACACAGAAATTGTTCAGAAACTATTGGAAAACTACAAAGCGCTTGGCTGCAACGGGAGTATTAAAGTACATTTTTTGCATAGCCATCTTGCCAATTTTCCGGAAAATCTTGGTGCTGCTAGCGACGAGCAAGGTGAACGATTTCACCAAGATTTGAAGGTTAGGGGAAGAACGTTCCAGGGTAATGGGATGTGCATATGATGGCTGACTATTGTTGGAGCATCAACACGATAGTCCTCAAGTTGAACACTCCAACAAAGCCCACAAACGTAAATTTTTACTTAACCTGCACACAATTATAGCCTTATCCTTTCTAAAAACATGATAATGTTTAAATAAACCTTCTATTTCTGCCTATTTCTTTCATTTTTCATTGTATGTTAACATTTGCAACTTTTTATGAAATAAGCACTGTTCTGTTATTAACAGTATTTTTCATATTTTTTATAGTAAACGAAAATCCTACAGTTCAAAAACTTGACGTGATAGAGGAAAAAAAAACTGAGATCAGTTTTGGATTTAGCACCCAAAAATTCCCTTAAGAAAAAGTGTCAGACCTAACTCAACAAAAAATTTTTTCCCCAGTGTAATTCTTCCAGCTTGTCAAACAAAGATTAAGGCATAGATAACAAAAAATGTAAATTCAGCCTTCCCTTAGCTTTCATGATTGGCTGAAGGAAAAGGGGAGAACAGTACATGTCTTGTGTTTTATAGGTCCTCCAAACCATGACGCAAGCGTGACGTCATGGTTATAGGTTACATGTGAAAAAAAGTCTCATTCTTGAGGCAGATAACTTTTGGTCCACGTAAGACACACACGTGACTGAGTGCGTAGAGTCCCACACGCGACCCGTGGGCAACGACCAACATTACCAGTGAACGCGAGAGAGACAGTGAGAGGTTGAACATTCTACACGCGAGTGAACACGAGAGAAAAAGAGAGTTCCTGAACACTACAAGTGAATGAAAGTTACAGTTGTTATCCTTTATTAAAACCAAGAAAGATAACCGACTGATTATTCCAACTCATGCATGACCAGAGTGCATGACTACCAGTGCATAGCAAAACCCGCACTAACATTTGTGTACACCCATATTTGTGTACACCCATATTTGTGTACACCGATATTTGTGTACACCCATATTTGTGTACACCCATATTTGTTTACTAATGTAGTTTCTAGTTATCCTCCCTCCCTCCTCTTCTAGTTGGCTTCTTTCCTCTGTAATGATACAACAACAGTTTTCATCAGTATCCCTTTAAAATAAAATAGGAGCGTCCCGTTTTCTCTTTCACATAATAATGACAAAATCAGTAGAATTTACACGCGTAATTATCGAATATTTCTGTATCAATAGAGGCAATTATAAAGCTAGCGACAGTGTTTTTTGTTTGTAATGAAATCAAAGCAGAAGTGTTTAAGTGGATAAAGGGATACAGTAAAGGCGAGTTAGGAAAAGTTCTTACGGCTATTAACCAGGGTAGAACAAGAAGTCATGGATTCAAGCTGGAAAAGCGTAGATTTAAACAAGAAATAGGGAGAAACTGGTTCACAAATAGAGTGGTGAATGATTGGCATGGACTCAGTAGACAGGTAGTTAGTGGTTCACAAATAGGGTGGTGAATGATTGGCATGGACTCAGTAGACAGGTAGTTAGTGGTTCACAAATAGGGTGGTGAATGATTGGCATGGACTCAGTAGACAGGTAGTTAGTGAGGAGTCATTAGGGAGCTTTAAAAGGAGGCTGGACAGTGTTATGGATGGGGATGAAAGGTGGATGTAGGTAGTGTTAAGTAACAGGAACTACCACGTGTAGGTCTCCCAGCCTCTTGTAGCTTCCTTATTACCTCCGCCAACGAAGTTGGAGGGGTTATGTTTTCACCCCGATCTGTTTGTCTGTCTGTCTGTCTGTTAGTGTACAGGATTTCTCAAAAAGTTACGAATAGATTTGGACCAAACTCGGTATACCAAGTCTATTTGGTATAAGGAAGAACTGATTTAATTTTGGATGAAATCTATTGACAACTGTTGCCATGGCAACCAATTGGTTAAATATTCGGCCGGAGGTATGCGCTCATACTGAGTGCATTATATATATATATATATATATATATAATATATATATATATATATATATATAATATATAATATATATATATATATATACGTATATTTGATGAAAATATTCGGGCGGAGGTATGCGCTTTTACTGAGTTGCCCCCCCCCCTACTTTTCTTATGTTCTTATGTTCTAGTTTTCGTTCCTTGCTAGTGTGACGCCGCCTCTAGGTCATCAGGACAAATAACAACTTCTAACATTCCCAGCAACATTTTAGGGGAATCACAAATATTTTTAATCTCACAAATTTGGAAGCAAGAAAATAAAAGAATAAAAAGAGAGAAAAACGAGATTAAATAGAGTTAGGGATAACCAGGGAATTAGAGAGAGAGAGAGAGAGAGGAGAGAGAGAGAGAGAGAGAGAGAGAGAGAGAGAGAGAGAGAGGGGAAGAGAGAGAGAGAGAGAGAGAGAGAGAGAGAGTAAAAACTTGCTCTAACAACATTGATGGAGGTAGATGATTAAGAAGAGGAGGAGGAGGAGGAGGAGGAGGAGGAGGAGGAGATCTAATCAAGAAAAGTTACGTTTTTCACCTAATTTTTTTCATCTGCGTAATATTATTATTATTATTATTATTATTAATTATTATTATTGTTATTATTATTATTATTTTATTGTTATTATCATCATCATCATTATTATTATTATTATTATTATTATTATATTATTATTATTATTATTATTATTATTATTATTATTATTATTATTATTATTATTATTATTATTATTATCATTATTATTAGCATTATTATTTTTACAGTGATATGACAATGATTAAAAAAAATTATATTATCATCATTATTTCAATTATCATTATTATCATTTTTACACATTAACACAGGGATGTCAACAAGAAAAGAAAAAAAACTCTGAAATAAAATAATAGGGCGACATCCGAGCGCCGCGAAGGTGACCGAGCGTAGCGGGGGCCTCCCAGCCGGGGGTTCGGGGGGCGCTGTCAGGCCTCAGAGATTTTTTGTAAATTTCATGCTCTGAGAGAGCTTCTGAGAGGTCCTTGGTTATAATATCTATAATAATTTCTGGTCTCAATTTTGTCTGCTTTTGTGTACGTATATGTATATATATATAAATGGTATATCATGCAACTTAAATTGTGAAATGTATATGAATTATTAACGATTTTAACATGAACAATGAAATATTAACACTGTTTCCGTTAAAAATATTTGTCATATATATTAGTCAACTTTATCCATTATTTAGGCGCTATATAAATGTATAAACAATAAACAATAAACAATAAACAATTATTCTTGCACCTATGCCATGCCAATACCTGCCTCTCCATGATCAAACTGTATCCATTGCCAATTTACTAACTTGTATTGTAATCACTATTTTGACCCTCATGACCCTACCTGACCTGCCCAGTAACACATACACACAGCCACACCTTAATTGCCCTGGTGATAACACATTGTATAAAACCAAACATACAAACCACACTCAACACTACTGTCACAATAGCCACGTCATCTTGTACACTCGTAGACAACAATAAGAACATGTCAGGCAGATAGTAGTAACTTCCCGCTAGGCAGCCAAATAATGTGTTGTGGTCTGTGCTGGTCAGTGGCCGGGGCACAGGTTCGGCTGTGAGCTACCCAACTATGCACACCCCCCACCTAAATTTCTTAACCAAATCTACACGATTCACAGAAATAATAATGCTGGCAATAAAATACTCGGAAATCCGCGTCATAATAGCAATAAAATCAATAATAATAATAATAATAATAATAATAACAATAATAATAACAATAATAATAATAATAATAAAAATAAAAATAATAATAATAATAATAATAATAATAAAAATAATAATAATGATAGTAATAATAATAATGATAATAATAATGATGATAATAATAATAATAATAATAATAATAATAATA